>CALNHX010004124.1:0-134257 GCA_940337035.1 Agriotes lineatus | reverse complement strand
AATGTCAGCAGCTGCGATTAAAAGCTCATTATGGCGTACCTATCTCAAATGGTAAGGAAATGTACAGGGTTATTCATTATAAATAAAAGTGTGGTTATGACTGAATTTTGTTAAAATGCTATCAAAAGTACAGTGGTGTGCAGATTTCTGAGAAAATAAAAAAATATATTTTTTTTTAAATGGGATACCCTGTATATTATTAAATTTTTGGAATGATCTTTTTTTCCTGATTTCAAAAATATACCATATGTTACCTCTACGTTATACCGTTTTTGAGTTATTAAATGTCGAATATCTTAGTTAAACTAGTTACTGTAAATATTTGTTCAAGTGTAGAGGGTTATTAAACGATACTTTTAGCAATGAGAGTGTATTCATTGATAGTGGTTGACGAAGGCAAAAATTGTGTGTAACGGGGTGGTTTGGCCTGCCCATCTCACGCTATCTCTTTAACAACGAAAATAAGCTCCATCTCCTGGCAAGGAGCTAACCTGGTTTTACAAACTATAAAAAAGTGGTAAGTTCGAAAGTGGATCTGGCTATCTTTTTTACACAATTTGAAATTGATTGGTCTCAATTTGAATTGTTTATTCCGAATTTGAAGTTGTTTATTCTCAAATAGAAATTGTTTATTTCATTTTGAAATTGTTTAGTCCCAATTAGAAGTTGTAAAAGTATAGAAAACACGGTAAATATAAATTTTTTTAAAAATGTAAATTAGGATTACCAGCAACCGGTCGTAATTTTGCGGGTTTTAAAAATTTTAAAATACGTTGCTACTGACAACGTGACGTTGAAACGCAGTGCAGTGCAGTGAAATGTGCTCTGCAAATTTCATGAATTTACTGGAGGTCAAATATTAAAATCATCACGGTAGGCTAGGAAAACTAATAATGGATCAACAGCGATATAACAACAAAACAGTAAGTAGCAAACACAATACTGTGAAATATAAATTCGTACACGCAATTGCGAGTAGCAGCAAGTGTCGGACAACGCCAGACGGCAAGCAGCTGCCGCAAGCTGTGCGGGAACGATAAACACAATAGGACAGTTATCGCCTAATACTACACGCTTCTCAAATAATCCTTTTAAGAACCGTAAAACAAATTTACTAATCTAAGCAGACTAAAACAAAACACATTACACAACCCATAACGGAATCAAATTATAAATTTGACTGGCCTCTGACCCTTTCCGCGGTGTGATAAATTGCCACATGCGGACAGACTATCTCAAACCAAACAGAGCCGGAGTCAGTTAATTTAGCACACATGAACAGTACCACACTAATAAGTTATTTCTGCAGGAAATTAGCGACAAACTAAACAAACTAGAGGATAACGGGCCGAAAATGGAGAAACGAGAATCGAACAAAAGCTGGACTCAATACAGGTGGAGATAACAAATCTTAAATTAAAAAACCAAGAGAGAGAACGGGAAAATGTCCACCTAAACTGTAAAATCAGCATGCAAGAAAAGAAAATTGAATGGCTAGAAAGGGAAATAAGAAAGAAGAATCTACTGATTTTTGGCATAAAGGAAACTGACAACGAGTCTGGAAACCCAGCAAAAGTAGATAAAAGAAGTAATAATAGTTATTAAGGTACCAAGGGCATTATGAGTAAAATAAGAGCCCAAGATTGTTAGTGTACTAACCGAGGGCCTTTGGCCCGAGGTGTGTACAACAATCGCGGGCTCTTAGCTCATAATGCCTGTGGTGCCTTCAAGGTTTTATGTCCTACCAATTTTCTTACCTAATTCATATTCATATTCAATTCATATAATTACTATGATATAGTATTTAAGATTGATATTTTAAATATGATGCAAATAACAAACGACGAAATAATTTTGGCAATTACAAAACTAAAACCCAAAAAATCTGTTGGACATGATTTGATACCAATTTATATATTTAAAGGTTGTGCCAATATATTAAACTACCCCCTTATTATAATTTTCAATAAAATAATTGCTACTTCTACATATCCTGCTGCATGGAAGATAGCAAAAATTTGCCCAATTTATAAGAGCGGCCAAAGATCCAATGTAACAAATTACAGACCAATTTCTATACTACCAGCGGTGTCAAAAATTTTTGAATCTATACTTCACTCTCGAATATTTAATCATGTTAAAACACTTATCTGCGATAATCAACATGGTTTTTTGCCTAAGCGTTCTACAGTAACAAATCTATTGCACTTTACACAAGATGTGTCTGAAGCCATAGATGAAAATTTACAGACAGATGTAATATATACGGATTTCGCAAAAGCATTTGACAGAGTGTCTCATAATGTGCTTTTGTCGAAATTGAGAATGTATGGATTTTCAGATAGTCTTGTAAATCTAATTGAATCTTATCTTGTTGACAGAATTCAATATGTAGTATATAATAGTTGTCAGTCACATAGATATTTTGTTAATTCCGGAGTTCCCCAGGGTGCCAATTTAGGTCCTCTACTCTTTTTGTTGCTAATAAACGATTTACCCAATGTTTTGCAATATTCTAAATCATTACTTTTTGCGGATGATTTAAAAATATGGAAAAACATACAATCAGTCCAAGACTGCATTGAATTACAAAAAGATATTGACAATCTATATTTTTGGAGTCAAAAAAATCAACTTTATTTTAATATTACTAAATGTTCTTATGTAACTTTCTCTAAAAAACATACAAATTACCAATTTAATTATACTATGAATCAGGAACCACTTAAAAAAAATGAAACAATACGGGATTTGGGCGTTACGTATGATTCAAAGTTGTCTTTTAATTTTCATATAGAAAATTTAGTTAACACAGCATACAAAGCCCTTGGCTTTTTAATAAGACAATCACAAATGTTTTCCAGTCGGAATACCCTCACAACTTTATACAATTATTTTGTAAAAAGTAAACTGGAATATGCCTCGCTTATATGGAGTCCCATGTATGCTCACGGTATAAATGCAATAGAAAGAGTGCAGAAACGATTCCTTAAATACTTGTATTTCAAAGAAACAGGATACTACCCCCTATATTCGCATTACTCAGAGTTATTAAAGAAATATTCAGGTATTATAACTTTAGAGAAACGGCGTTATTTGGCAGCACTTGTATTTTTACACAAGGTTTTTAACAACGAAACTGATATTAGTCCAATATTACACAAATTACGTTTTCTTGTACCCAGACAAGTTTCCCGCTGCAATCAAATATTTTATCTTCCACCATCTCGAACAAATTCATTAATAAATTCACCAATTTATCGAATATGTAAATATGCAAATATTGTAAGTGGATATGTTGATTTTTTTAACCTCAAAATAAAGAAATTTTTAAATATGTGTAAATATGCTTTAAATTTACCGAGAGTTGAGGCTGATATTGGGGCGAGGCATATTTAAGTTTTAGCTTAGTAATTTAGTTTTAATCTACAACTTATTCTATAATTTAGTTTTAATCCAGCTATCATGGTTTTTTTGTTTTTTGTTTTTTGTTTTTTTTTTAAGTTATTCAACAATCATTGCTATTGACTTTACTCTGGTAGCAAATTGTAAAGTTATTTTCTTCCATTGTTTATTTTTTTGTTCTCTTAATTTTTGCATTTGAAAACTGGCCTATATTAATGTTAATTATTTAAAATGTAGCCTGTCATTGGCATCAGCTGTTGGCTACAACGATAATAATAATAAATAATAAATAATAA
Source organism: Agriotes lineatus (assembly GCA_940337035.1). Lineage (NCBI taxonomy): Eukaryota > Metazoa > Arthropoda > Insecta > Coleoptera > Elateridae > Agriotes > Agriotes lineatus. The sequence goes on along the minus strand of CALNHX010004124.1, from coordinate 130,556 downwards.
ATTGATCTAGTTAGCTGATCTAAGTTAGATTTGTGACATTAGCCGAGCTGTCATTAATTTTCATTGTGACAGTGGTGCATAATAAAGTTGTATCCATGGAAACAAATACTGTTAATTTTTCATAATAACCCTAGTGTTCTTATGAAGAAAATAATTGCCCTGGAGCATTATTTTGTATCTAAGATACCTTAAAATAGAGTCATTAATTTCAATTAATGTACTGGTAGGACATAAATAAAATAGGAGTTGAAATTACACCTAAGCAAGATATAACGGATATTAAGAGAATAGGAAGAACGGAGGACAACAAAGACAGGCCAATAATGATTGAAATAAGAAATGGGACCAAGAAAGTCGAAATAATAAAGTCAACTAAAAACTTGAAAAACCCAAACTGGAGAATAAGTGAGGACTATCACAAAGAAAACAACTAGTGAAGCATATGAAAGAAGCAAGAGATCAAGGTCATAAAGCGACAATTACATATAACAAATTTGTCGTAAACGGCTCAGTATACAAGCTAGAAAAGATAGAAAATTACGAAATCCACAAACAAAGAAAAAACGACGCAAAACTAGACGAGAACCCCTTCTGGCAAGGGAATAACGAGGAAGGCAAGCGAAAGAACTCCAACAGAAGAAGACCTAAGAAGGGAGGAACTACTGAAAATAACGCGAATGAGCAGATACACCAATTACTATCAATACAATTTATTACACGGAAAATAACTACATCAACAAACAAACGAAAAAATACGAAACAAAAAAAGAAGAGGACAAAACGGTAACACAAGGAAAAAAAGATAAAAATAGCGACGTGGAATATCAGAACGCAGTTAAGGATAGGCAGAATGGAAAAAACAGCTAAAGAATTACAATTGTATAACTTAGACATAACAGCCATACAAGAAACAAGATGGGAAGGATCAGGAGAAATAACAAAAAACAAATATACGTTGTTATACAGCGGCGAAGGAAAAAGAGGGAGCAATGGGATAGCATTCTATATTAAAAAAAAAATGGAATTCAATTTACACCAGTGGACGGCAGGATAGGATCACTAAAACTAAAAACGGAAAATATGTACGTATCAATTATTAATATCTACGCACCTTGAAACAATTTTTTGGCTCCGCTCAATTGTTTCACCATTTACCAATTATTTCAGACCTAGCCTGTATATTTTTATTTGAATTATAATCCATTGCATTTCGAATTCTTAAATTTTCCAAACCAGCGCATTTTGTACCTGGATTGAGTTGCTATTGTTAGCACGGTGCACTTTTGACCAGCTTTATCTGTTATCGCAGGGCGTTGGAATGCGAGTTTTCTTGTTGAAGCGAACATTTCAGGCCGGCACTTGTTCTTCTGGCCTTGGCCGACACGTTTCGTGCGGTCGAGGTTTGATTTTTAATTAAGTCAAGAGTACGTGCGCTCAACCAATTTTTACCAGAATTTTATTTCCAAGGGCTGACTATAATCACGTACGATGGCGTTTTTCTGCTTGCTATTCTTGTATTAATTATGTTTCTTTAGCTCTTAATCGACAGTTTTACCTGACTTAATTTTCGACACCGGCTAATGTCCTACCTAGCTTCTGCAATTTGGGAGTGGCTCTGCTTCAATTACGGGCGCATCCAAGGTGCTTTTAACCACAGGGTATAACAACCCCCGGCCAGCAACTTATGGGCGTTGGAGGTTCGAGGTTAGTGTTACTTTTGTGGCGAATACTGCATTGATGGTCTCCCTGCTTTCAAGCTGATTCGGACTGGCTATTCCAGGATTAATATTATATTAAATTATCTTCTATTCTTGAAATTTAAATTCGTACATTCCATAACTATCGGTATTTAAAGTTTAAATTTACACTTTCCGTTATTACTAACATGTAAAGTTTAGACGCATACGTTCAATCAGTTTTAATATTGAAGTTTAAATGTGTATACTTATTTACAATTAATATTGAAAGCTACAATTTATATGTGTAATCAAACCTTTGTAAAAGGAGCATTCACGTTTTTTGCCTTCAATAGCCTGAACAGGGTTTTTTAAATGACAGCGATATGCATATCACTCGATTTATTTGTGGTTACAATTAATTTAATAACCTGAAAGGGGTTCTTGATCTTGGTGCGTGTCGCAACCTTCAATTAATTTGCACATTTCTATCATTATTACATTCTTTATGACCAAATTATTCTAATTATTTAATATTGAATTACCATTATGGACTGCAAGATTATTTAGCGTTAATAAATAAATGCTAGTCACTTGTAGTTAGTTATATTATTCGAAACCATTTGGTTTCTGGCACCCATTAGTTTTTTTGTCTTTGAAGCATTTCCAGGGTGGTACGGTTGATAAGAATCTACGATCCAAGACCGCCGAAATTGAACTAGTTCGGCCTGCACGGTAAGTTAAAATTTTTAGAGCTTCCGTGTAGTGCCTACTTTAAGGAGGTTAAACTGCGATTTTTTACTGCCATTGATTATTTTAATTAATTAACCGCAGGTCAGCTTCTTCCTTATTGTAACAACCTACGGAAGTTACAGAGCAAGATGAGAAAGACAGATTCTATGACAATTTGGGAAGATTGTGTGAGGGCCTGCCAAAAAAAGACGAAATTATAATTTTGGGAGATGCAAATGTCCAAATAGGGAAAGAGCTCCATCTGAGTGAAGAGGGAACGGAAAAGGGACAATACACGAGACACAAATGACAATGGACACAGATTATGCCAGTTAATAGTAGCCTACAACATGAGTTTCTTATCTAGAAAGTACGAACACCCCAAGAAACATATTGCAACATGGAGATATCCGGCAGACACAACAGAAAATCAAATTGACCACATACTAGCCACGAAAGGTATACGCAACAAAACAATAGACACAAGATCTTACAGAGGCGCACAGGCTGAATCAGACCATTACTTAGTAATAACAAAGCTAAAAAACCTTGACATAAGGAAGCACTACAACACCAAAACGAATGTAACAAAAGTAAATCTAGAAGCCCTCGAGTGAGGAGAAGAAACGAGGGAAAAATATCAAAGATACATACACTAAAAACACACAAAACAAACTAACAAACATTACGAACATAGAGATAATATGGAGAGAAATGAAACAAAACATACAGGGAACGGCTGAAGAAGTGCTAGGAAGAAAGACAACAAAAAAGAAAATAAAAGAATGGTACGACGAAAGATGTGAAAAAGCAAGAAAACTATCAAAATGGCTTCAGGCCAGGCAGGTCAACAATCAACGGAATACATATCCTTGGACAAATATTCCAAAAGACAAAAGAATACAACAGAGAAGCTCATGTACTCTTCGTAGACTTCAAGAGTGCATTCGACTCAATCAACAGAGGAAAAATGATGAAGGAGCTAAGAACACTAAAGATATTCCAAACGCTGAGAAACCTGTTAAAAATTACAATACACGAAACAAAGGCAAAAGTGCGATTTCAAGAAACAACAACGGAAGAATTCCAAATAAAAAAAGGTGTAAAACAAGGAGACTCGATCTATACTACACTATTCAATTTAGTACTTGAAAGCATTATAAGGAACATGAAACTGGACAAACAAAGTATTATTACCGACGACATCCAAATGGTAGCATATGCGGATGACATAATGATAGTGGCAAACTCGAGACAGAAACTAATAAAAGCAATAGAAAAAATAGAGGAAGAAGCAAGACAATATGGAATGGAAATAAACCAGAGTAAAACAAAATGTATGAAAGTAAGAAGAGAAGAAGGGAACACACATAAATACCTTAAAACGCAGAGGCACAATTTTGAAACTGTCACCTACTTCAACTATTTGGAAACGACGATACAACAATCAGGTAAAGAACGGATAAAGGAAAGAATCCTCAAAGGAAACCAAGCCTATGGAAGAAACATGAACCTTCTGAAGAGCAATCACCAAGAAAACCAAGAAAAAATATTTAAGGCATTAATAAGGCCAATATTGACATACACCCTAGAAACAGCCACAATTAGCAAAAAAGAAGAAGAAGACGTGAAAATAGTGGAAAGAAAAATTAAAGAACAATATTAGGACCCAATATAACAGCATAGAGAAAGAAGACTAAAAAAAAAAAGGTAATAGAAGACGAATTCAGAGAAGAAACCATCACCAGATTTATAAAGGCACGTTTGAAATGGGCGGGGCATATCATGAGGAGAACCCTGACGGAGATGCTAAGAAGAATAACTCAATGGATCCCACTAGGTCCTAGGAAAAGGGGAAGACCCAAAAAAGGATGGCTAAAACAATTAGAGGAAGACACAAGAACACCGGGAATGACAAGACTAGAAAATGAAATGCGAGGAAAGAGCGGAGTGGAAGAAAATAACGTTCGAAGCCAGGACACAAAGATCTGTAATAAACCAAAGAAAAGAAGAGTAATCCCCTCAAAAAATAAGATTTTAAGATGTGACTATGCGTCAGCCATAATCTTAAGATTGCATGGCTTGATGATGACTGACAACGCCTAATGAAACCTTTTAAACACATTACTACTGACGAAGTAAACTTAAAACTGCCAACTAAAAGGCAATTTTACACACTGTCGTAGATAATAGTATATTACATACCGAGGTGGAAAGTGTTTCATTCCTGTCGAGAGATTAAGAAGTTAACCGAGACGCGTAGCGATACGACAGGTTGTGACGCGCATGAATGGATGAACGAAATTCCCAGTGTCCCTACCTACACATCGGTCGGAAATTGATCGCGCATGAATGGATGAACGATATTCACAGTGTCCCTACCTACACAGCGGTCGGGAATGGATCGCGCATGAATGGATGAACGATATCGTGTGGGCGGCTAGTAACGGCTAGCACCAATGAACGGTTTGTCAGCCGCTCAACCGTTGTGTATTTTTAACCGCCTGGATAAAACACATTAGTTTAAATGGATGTGAGCGCACTACCGGTAATTTTACCGCGGTGGTTTTAAAAACGCGTTGTGGTTGCCGCCTTTGGATATGGATCAGGTCAATTGGAATAGCATTGGCGCATAAACTGTCAAAACAACCGCTTTGGGCTAGTCAGCTGGCTGATTTTTATTTAAAAATGAAGTGTGGTTACTACAAGACTTCCTCTTAATTTTTCGATTTTGTTCAAAAACGACTTTTAACAAATAAACTATTTTGAAAAAAATTATAGGAATTATGTTATATAGCACTGTTTATTAATTATCCCCATTATTCATTCTTGGACTTGAAGAACTATATTTCTTATAAAAAATGTTTTTAATCAAAAGCTGTAGATACTTGCATAATATATGATCTTGTTCTAGAAAACTTTTATTTTTATCAAAATATAAAAATTTCCCCGAAAAAAACAACAACAAAAGAGTACTGGGATCTCCGAATTTATATTAAAAATCTACATATACATTTTCAGGTCGATCAATTAAGCCCTCAGAGCTATATATAGAACACAGACAGACTCACTCTGACAATATAACGAGCCGATTCGCTACACCTGAGGTATTTTAACAATTAACCTGCTAGTATAAAACTGGATTGTATTCTTTTCATACTGTAATGTTTATTGTAAGTGAATTAGTCATTTAAAGCGAATTACTGCGTGTATGCAAATTCCCGCATTGAGCAGCTGAGAGCGTCTATTATTATACTTGAGCCGCCGAACAGATAGAGTGGAGCAGGCAACCCAAATAACATATTACAAAGGTCACTCGGTAATATTTTAATTATAATTAATAGAAGGATCAGAGCTGGCGACCCTTATAATTAGAACTAATTTCATTTGACATTAAATAACTTTTTGTGGTTATGATGCAAATATCGACAGATCCAAAAAAAACTCATCCTCAGCGGGCTGTGAAATTCAAACGTTTGAATAACATGTTGGTAGCACTGTAAGTCTATGTCAAATTCGAGATTAGCAGGTTAGGTTTTACATCAGTTTTGACTCAGACTGACGCAAAACCTAACTTGCTAACCTCGAATTTGACATAGTCTTACAGTGCCACCAACATATTCATTAGGATTAGTTTTTTTTTGGATCTCTCGATATTTACTTCATAACCACAAAAAGTTATTTAATGTCAAATGAAATTAGTTCTATTTATAAGGGTCGCCATCTCTGTTCCTTTTAGTAATTATAATTAAAATATTATCGAGTGACCTTTGTAATATGTTATTTGGGTTGCCTGCTCCACTATCTGTGTGGCGGCTCAAGTATACACCCAGCTATTTGAGGCGCGTTCGCAAATTTGTAGTGTGTGGGTGATTGTTGGCGGTCAAACTGTCGCAAGTGCCAGATGTTTGCAGCGTCCACAGTCGAAAATAATTTTCTTGGGGCGAATACCTGCGCCCCGAGATTACAGTGCAACTCTGATCAGCCTCTCCGAGGGACATATCCTCCAGAGCAACCAGCTGCTATTTTAGTTTCACAGAAGCCAGTCAATCTGGTCAATGCACGAGACCTTTTTTGAGCAACTACCGGCAGCCCGGGATCTGATACGCTGTTCATACTGTAACGCCAGGGTAGTCATTATAGTCCATGACTCAATTGTGGAAATTCTGGAGCGTAGTACCTGATTGTAATAGTGCTCATCCTAACTGACTCGGCGAATAGCTTCGGGTTCAGTTAATGGAAAATACAGGACCATATTCAAGTGAAACAACGTCGTGAGTGGGACATATTTCGCGGGTACTCATATTATCGTTAATACTTAATATTCCATTCTTGTATTATGTACAAATTGTAAATGCATGTAAAAATTAGCATATTGCTCGTAGTGATTTGATTCCACTATACTTATTGTTGACAGCATCCATTCTTTTTATGTTTTATTTATATGTACAGAGTGTTAGGGAAGTTAATACCATCAATTGTAGGGATGAAAGAACTGTAAGAATGGAGTCAAAAGTTCCTTAGAAATTTTTGGATTAGATGTACATACAATCTGTGTACTGTTGTCACAAGCTGGGAGTATCTGAAAGAGTATGAGCATCTATGTTATGCAGGGTCAAAGCTTGCATTAGAGCAAATGGCTCACACTTTGAGCATTTACTGTAAATAATTTTCATTTTGAATGTAAGAATTTCATTTTTGTTTATTTGATTCGTTAAGCGTTTATGTCATACAGTGCATAATTGCTTAGTAGCAGAGAATAATCAAAACTTAAACAATGTTAAGGGATGCTCATTATGTCAGCAGTTCCAAAAATTTTCGGCACCGGTTTTAACATCCATTCCTGAAGAATCTCTGCATCTAATCAAAAAATGTCTCTAGACTTTTCAACTACACTTTTGTTATTCTTTCATCCCCGTAATATATGGTATTGACTTTCCTAACACCCTGTATATCCTCTTCTACAGAACATAGTGTTCATGTAAACTGTCTGGCTTTTATTTCTAGCAGAGTTTGAATGTGTGATTTCAGGATAATAAGTGAGACGAGGCAGGCTTAGCATTAGCTATATGTCCTTTAGCCACATTGAGGCAAGAACGGGTCTTGTGCATCTACGACTGAGTTAGCTAGCAAACAAAGGGTAATTTAAATTCATAGCAGAGTATAGGAGCACGGTAAAACGACACATTACAACAGACAGACATCATATCGAAAACAACAAATCAACATAATAGAGATCGAGAACTGGGCAAACAAACAAGCCATCATGACCAATAAGAAACAATATATTTATACCTACAATGACTAAACTTTAAATGAACGCCGACTACAAGCAGAACTGAGGCAAATTGCTAAAGAAAAGAGAAACCAAGGTGAAGATGTTAAGGTAGGTTACAAAAAGATCATTATTCAGAATCAAGTATATATCTGGGACGAGAACCTGAGCAGACTTAAAAAACAAGACAAAAAACTGAAAAATACGAAAAATGAAGATAGCACGATGACGAATAAAACGATGAAAATATTGACAAATTCCATCAACTCACCTGCATCTGCTGCATGCCTGGATCCAGATTTTGAAATGGATCAATGTGCACGACGTGAGCATAAGGCGGAGGTGGGTTCTTCTTAGCAAACTGCTTGTAATGCTGCTGGATGTCGGCTGTGGGATCAATCTTCAGTTGGGCAGGGTCGGTAACGCCAATTTCCTGTTTGGCTTCATTCGCTCCCTTTAAGACGGCTTCTTGATGCAGCTGGTTTGTGTCGCTGTACAAAGGGCATCTGTAAGACGAAAATATAGTGGCACCGTAGAAAAATGTCGTTGCACCGGCTTACAGCTTGGTCCTGTCTCCTCCTGGACCGTTGAAATGCTTGTAGTCTTGCACCGGCTGTCCGCACACGTAACACATTAAGGCACCGCAGGAGCAGGTCATCTTGTTGCAGCCATCAGCTTTTATAAACTTCATCCCACATTTGTAGCACTTTCTGAAATGTTTACGAATTAGAACAGAAAAGAATGAACAAGTACATAATTACACATGCTTGATACTATCGTGGTATACACCTGGGAGTATTACTGACTTACCCTGTATATTATATGGAATTGCTTAGTTTAAAGAAAAATTTAAATTTGACAACACTGTTAGAGAATCGGCAATTATACAGTGCCTTCATAAATGATCGAACATTTTTGAATGGTCATTATTTTGGCACCTTTTATTTATGTTGGTGGCACTGTAAATCTATGTCAAATTCGAGGTTATCAGGTTAGGTTTTCCGTCAGCTTTTACACAGACTGACGCAAAACCTAACCTGCTAACCTAGAATTCGACATGGACTTACAGTGCCACCGACATAAATAAATGGCGCCAAAATAATGACCATTCAAAAACTTCGAACATTTCTGAAAGCACTGTATTATGTGCTGCCTAATAGACAACCCAGAGAAGGTCTTGATGACCTGTCCACACTAGAGGAACTATAACAATAAATGAGAACGGCAAAACGTCAGGAAGCGATAGAATTCCTGCAATAGCATTATCTTGTTTAAGATATTCTTGCAACTTTCATTTTTTTATTTTGGCAGCAATAACTCTAAAAAATTTGAATTCATGTAGGTAATTTATTACTTTAGTTACTTGTTACTTGGTTTTTAATACACTTTCAGTTTCTGTTTTGATAAGTCCTTATCATGTCCTCCCAATTCACCTTTTATCGTTCCGTTATACATTTCGCCCTCTAATTTTTAGAATAAGAATAGTCAATAAAATAGATAACAAAATTGTGTTATTGTTAGGTTAGGTTAGGTTTAATCTATTTTATTTTATTGTATATTATTGTTCTAAAAGTTATAGAGCGAAATGTCCGAAGGCGAAATGTATAAAGACAAAACGATACAGGACAAATCAGTATGTTATCATGCTTACAGTAACTTAACCTCACTTTAAATATAACTATTTTTGCCACTAGATCCAAGATATACACGTTTCCTGGGTAGATAATACTACAGACGTCAAATGAGGAATTCTGCAAGTGTCTCAGGAATTTAAAGTATCTATTATATGCATTATCTAGAAAGGCAAAGGTGATTTTAGCAAGTGTAACTCTCAGAAAAGTATAAATCTCCCTGATATTGCTGGGAAAATACTAGCAAAAGTCCTATTGACACGACTATAGCCTCTAGCCGAAAAGATACTTCCTAATCACACATGAAATTTGCTCTTAAAATTGTGACGTTTCGCGTGCCTCCAAATTGTATTAGAACTTTTAATTGCCTGTATCAATTTGTAGGCGCTATCAGTGTCACAAGAATTCGTAACGTGCAAACATTTGGAACCACACAGAGGGTCAGAGGGTAAGAAAAACTCCCAAGAATTCCTTCAAGAGATCCTGCTGATAGTCTGATATAGGCCAGTTATAAAGCGACGAGTTGTGCAAGCTTCAACACGCCGCTTGATCTGCGCATCCCTACTTTCGATCTGCACCGAAGTATCTCATTTAACCCCTCTTAGATTTTCTTGGATGTCGTGGAAGGAGATCAAAGTATTATAAAAGAGCGATGCCCGCTCAGTCCGAAGACAGATACTTCCTAATCACACATGAAATTTGCTCTAGAACTTTTAATTGCCCTTATCATTTTTAAAGCACTATCAATGTCACAAGAATGCAAACATGTAAACATTTGGAGCCACGCGGAAGGTAAGAAAAACTACCAAGAATTCCTTCAAGAGATCCTGCTGATAGTCCGATATCATCCAGTTATAAACTGACGAGTTGCGCCAGCTTCAACACGCCGCTTGATCTGCGCATCCCTACTTTTGGTCTGCACCGAAGTATCTAATTTAACCCCTCTTAGATTTTCTTAGATGTTGTGGAAGGAGATCAAAGTATTATAAAAGAGCGATGCCCGTTCAGTCCGAAGACACATCTAACCGTGCCTTTCAGAATCCAGACCAGAACCTGAGCCCCAGCTGATGACTCTTGGGTCCTCGGGCCTAAAGAGCTCCACCAGTCATCGCCAGCCAGATATCTGTCCGTTAAAACCAGAATCCTGTCCCGAACTACCTGACCAGAAACCTCCCTTACCTCGGTCAGTAAAACTGCTAAAGCAATCCGGTTCATAAACTACTCTGTCCTGTTATTCTTAGGGCGGATTCGAACAACATCGTGATGCTCAAATTTGTCTATGTTTCCTGTCCAGTAACCTGTGCTAATAAATAATTCCTCCAGACAGCTGACCGCCAAGACACCAGCCTAAATTCAGTCCCAATTCGCAAACAGCGAGCTCGCATAATATTTGAATTGTAAATCGAGCACACACCGCGGCCGCTCAAATTCTTATCAAAACGTCCGGCGCGAATGTTGTGGCCGGGCTTGAGAATTTTATAATTCATTTAGCTAGCATGGCAAGCAGTCACGTTTGCCAGGCTTAGGGTGGCTCTAACTGCCCCAAGATCACTTCGGCTTTTACCTTATCAAGCCCAAAATTTGGAGAAACCCAGGACCAACGAGCCGAAACTAAATTGTTTAATTTTGGTCTATTTACAGCTATTAGAATCACAGGACAGGGGGGAGGGGCATTCCATATCAGCCACTGCAGAACGTCGCCCTTCACCCCTATGATCCGGCCGCACCGCATAGGCTCCTGAACCTTTATATTTTATTTATTTTCTTGTAAATAGTTTAAAACTAACATCTTTATATTGTAAAATAGATAAACAAAATTTTAAAAAACCTGTATAAACTTGATTCAACTCTCTCTTACTTCAGCTGTTGACAACCTTGAACCAGAGTTATACGCGAGAATTAAAAATGTAAAGTAATCAGAACTGAATCTTGAGCATAAAAGTAAAAGTACTAAAATTAACCTACGATATGGCACTGAAAATCAAGATATATGTAGGTATATAAAGCAACTATTATTCCCACACTTACGTATAAGTTTGAAACATGGTGTGTGTGCAGGTATTATATCAAGAAGTTAGACCAGTGTGAAATGTATTGGTTTCATTCCACATCCGTAACACAGATGTCCGAAGAAATGAAACCGACTTCAACAACTAGATAGAACAAACCAAGGAATATCATAATATACATACATCAATGACGAAAATGATGACCTATTTTGTGATCTGTACGAGCATTTTCGGGAACAAGTTGGAGTGGAATAGTCATCAGAGATCACACCAAGCCTCTACCTTCAGCCTAGCAATGATCGCTGTGGCCGAATCGGTCAGATGACGAAAAGCAGAGAACAGGGATGACCACACGATACAACAATGGAGGATGACTTCACGGAATGGCGACGGGGATGACTCAAAGACACAGCAACGGGTACAGCATGCAATAGTCCTCGCAGTAACGAAACTTAGGATTGAGTACTACGTCAAATTATTACCTCAATTTCCTGAACATGGCCACCTTGGAAGTCTCCTTCAGCAAAAATCCGCTTTGTTAAATGCACAACGTGCACCGATATTAGAAGATCCCTGACACTTTGACACGCTCTCCCTCAGCTTGGAATTCACCCCGGGCTAAAGGAAATTTCCCACCAAACCAATGACTGTTATTTTACTCTCTGACCAACAAACGTTCGATCGAGAATCGTTTATACGATGGTAGACGACTTCAACGGGCACACAATTACACTCAAGGGAGCGCCAAGGCACAGCGCACACAGACAAATAATTTCCAATGACCTCAAGCCGCGGGACGCGGGCCAAGCGCCCAGAACCCAAACAAACATTTTTGAAGGCGGAAGCCAATTATCCAATAAACAATAAACGCAGGGCTATGTAACCAGTAAACTAACTAAAATAGATCGGCACTACTGCTTGACTAAACACTGACCGATATAAATGATGAACTGAAATTTTAGAAAACACAGATTTGGACTGGCATTGCTGCCATATCTATATATAGTGTGTCCCCGGATTGAGTTCACTATAGGTATAATTGACAAAAAAATTTACAATTTTATTTTAATGTTTTGGGATTTCGCCCTGCTTGGTCTGAAGGGAATTTTAAGAATATTTATAGTTTTTGAAACATAAGTAGGCCTTGGTAGGGAAGCGAAAACTATTTTATTTTTAGGTAAACTCCCCTTTTTGTTCATGATACGGCAAAATGTTACCAAGAAAAGTTGTTTAGAATAATAAATTACGGCCCTATGCAAAATTTCAGAAAGATCTGGTGACTTAGAAAACACCGTTATTAATACAATTTTCCGTATCATGAACAAAAAAAGTAGTTTGCCTGAAAATAAAATACAATTATCTAAAAAATAACTGTTTTCTAAGTCAACAGATCTTTCTGAAATTTTGCATAGGGCCGTAATTTATCATTATAAACAACTTCTCTTAATAAAATTTTGCCGTATCATGAACAAAAAGGGTAGTTTACCTAAGTAGAAAATAGTTTTTTCACATTTTGTATGGCCGACTTGATTTCTAAAAATTAAAACTCTGCTTAAAATTGTTTTCAGACCAAGCAGGGCGGGATCCCAAAACATTAAAATAAAGTTGTAAAATTTTTTGTCGATTATACCTATAGTGAACTCAATCCGGGGACACACTGTATATAAAACTGAAAGTCCTGACTCACTCACTCCCTCATCAACTCCCAGCCCAAACCCTTGGACCTAGAAAGCTGAAATTTTGCACAGAGGTTCCCTTTATGATGTATACAAGGAATAAGGAAGAATATTTCGAAATTTAAAACAAATAAGCAAGGGGTGAAAAGGGGTAAATAAGCCTAAAATACGATATGGGTGTCGTTATTGAGGTTTTTTTGGGACGTTGATTGCGAAAAAAGACGGTGGACATGACATAAGAGAAGGGACGGGACGGGATGGGACGGGACGGGACGAGACTGGACGGGAAGGGACGGGATTGGACTAGACGGTACAGGGCAGGACGGGAAGCGATGGGATGGAAGGGGAGGGGACGGGACGAGATGGGACGGGACGGGATGGGACGGGATAGGACAGGACGGAATGGGAAGGGACGGGACGAGACGGAATGGGAAGGGACGGGACGGGACGGGACGGACAGGACGGAACTGAACGGGACGGAAAGAGGAAGGACGGGAAGAGAAAGGAAGGGAAGGGACGGGAAGGGAAGGGATGGAGCGGGACGGAAAAGGAAGAGATGGGATGTAAGGGGAGGGGACGGGGCGGGACGGAAAGGGTAGAGAAGCCATGGGATGGAAGGGGAGGGGACGGGACGAGATGGGAAAGGACGGAACGGAACGGAAAGGGAAGGGACGGAAAGGGAAGGGATGGGATGTAAGGGGAGGGGACGGGACGGAACGGGGTGTGACGGTACGGAGACGGGGATGGAGAAAGAGACGGGGACGGGGCGGGAACGGGGATAGGATGGGATGACAGAAAATAATTAGTAATTATTTAATACACAAATAACGAACCTAGCGCGAACGAGTCGTGGGTAACAGCTAGTTCACTATAAGTATAAAACTCATCTTTTCAACGAATTCTTAAAAAGGAAATCTGACTTTTAAGGTGTTTAATTAATGCTTTAATGTTTAAAAAATGCTACATGACTAGCCGATGTTTTATTGCCATTTCTGGGATATCCTGTGTAAAAATAGATTTGTAATTGGGGTTAGATGGATGAGCAGACGTATGTTAATTACGTTTGATTTAATCTTATATATATTTCTAAAAGTCCTGACTCATTCACTCACTCATCAACGCCCAGCCCAAACCCTTGGACTTAGAAAGCTGACATTTTGTACAGAGGTTCCCTTTATGATGTATACAAGGAATAAGGAAGGATATTTCGAAATTCAACCCCTAAAGGGGGTTCTAATTTTGTATGGAAAAATAATATTAATTAGACATTTCGACTTGAAACTTCGTAGGAGTACTCCTAAAAACAAATAAGCAAACACGTATTTCGTGATTTTCCGAAAATCAACCCCTTACGGGGTGAAATGGGGTAAATAAGCCTAAAAATCGATATGGGTGTCGTTATTGAGGTTTTTTTGGGATGTTAATTGCGAAAAAGGCATTTGAAATTTGGCAGGCAGATTTATAATAGGAAGTAGGCATCCACTAAGAAAGGATTTTTGAAAATTCAGCCCCTAAAGGGGTAAAAAAGAGGTTGGAATTTTGTAAGATCAAATTTTGAACTAAGTCATTCAAAGTTTTTGGAAATTTGTCCCATGAAGGTAAAAATAGGAGATGACGGGACGGGACGGGATGGGACGGGACGGGAAGGGATGGGACGGGACTGGACGGGAAGGGGTGGGATGGAAGGGGAGAGGAGGGAACGGGGCGGGATGGAATGGGATGAGAGGAAGGACAGGACGGGACTGGACGGGAAGGAATGGGATGGGAGGGGAGGTAACGGGGCTGGACGGGGCGGGTCGGAAAGGGAAGGTGGGGTGGGATCATCATCATCATCATCATGCCGTTCAATCCTTGGGATTATGGCAAACACTGCGCCGCAGCGTTTTTTGAATCCTTTTCCTGAGGTGGATTAATCCTCTTTTTCTGTCGTCGTTACAGCTTGTGGTGGGTCCTGGCCATGTTTGTAATTTTCTTCCAGTTCTTTCTTTCTCTACATTGTGCTTTCCAGTCTCTTATTCCCATTGCTTTTATGTCTTCTTCTATTTCTTCTCGCCATCTTTTTCTAGGTCTTCCTTTAGCTCTGGGCCACATTGGGGTCCACTGTGTTATTCGCCTGACTATTTCTGTGGGTTTTTTCCTCATAATGTGTCCTGCCCACTGTAAGCGTTGGGCTTTTATATGTCTTACAATGTTTGCTTCACCTAGTTGTTCTTCTATTTCTTTATTCGTTTTCATTCTTCTTTCTCCTTCCCTTGTTATATTTGGCCCTAGTATCGTTCTCATTATTTTTCTTTCTATTATCTTCAAGTCTTCTTCTTCTTTTTTATTCATTATTGTAGTTTCCATGGCATATGTTATTATAGGTCTTATTAAGGTCTGGTAAATTTTTATTTTAGTTTTTTTACTAAGCTTTGTACTTTTGAGTAGTGCTCTGTTTATGCCGTACGCCTGATTTGCTTTTTGAATTCTTTCTTTTACACGTTCCTTTCCTGTTTGCCCTATGGTCACTCCCAAGTAATTGAATGATGAGACTGTTTCGAAATTAAATGTTTGCACTGTCAGGTATTTTGACGTTTCTTTGTTTTTCCTCCCCAGTTCCATATATTTCGTTTTGTCTTCGTTTATTTCCATATTAAATTCTTTTGCTTCTTTGACTATCTTTTCTATTTCTCTTATTAATGCTTTTCTTGAGTTTGCGACTATTGCTACATCGTCTGCGTAGGCTATTATTTGACTTTGGTTTATGATGATATTCTTCTGATTTAGCTTTGTCTTCCTTATAATACTTTCTAACACCAAATTAAACAGAGTTGGCGAAATTGAGTCCCCCTGCTTTACCCCTTTACTTATCTCAAATTCATCCGTAGTTATTCCCTGAAATCTCACTCTTGCTTTTGTGTTTTCTAAGCTCATTTTTAGAAGGTTTATAAGTTTTTTTGGTATTTCCAGTTCTTCTAGTGCTTTCATCATTTTTTCCCTATTTATACCATCGAATGCTCTCTTAAAGTCAATAAATACTACGTAAACTTGTCTGTTGTGTTCGTGCGATTTCTGAAGTATTTGTTCTAGGGTGTGTATTGCGTCAATGGTTGATCGGCCTGGTCTAAACCCGTTCTGGTAGTCTCCCAGTATTTCTTCCGCGTAGGATTTCAGCTTATTGTTAATTAGGTTTGCCAGGATTTTATAAGTTGTATTTAGTAACGTTATTGCCCTATAATTTTTGCAATCTTTTTTGTCCCCTTTTTTGTGTATGGGCGTGATTATTCCGATGTTCCATTCCATTCCTGTTTTGCTTCCATATTTCTTCTATCAGTTGTTGTATCTGTGTGTGTAGTTGTTTGCCTCCATGTTTTATCAATTCTGCTTCAATTGTATCCTCTCCGGTGGCTTTGCCATTGCGCAGCCTTTTTATTTCTTCTTCTATTTCAGCCTTTGTTGGGGATTCTATACCTTTATCTTCCTCTCCTATTACTGATGCGTTGTCTTCATCTTTGTCTTTATCTCTTCCTTCTTCCTTTAATAGATCTGTGTAATATTCTTTCCATATGTTCCCTATCACTTGGGATTCAATCTCGATTCTGCCGGTTTTATCTCTTATTCCTTTTACCTTTATACTTGGTTTGTAGTTTTGTGTCCTTAGTTTTTGGTAGAATTGTTTTGCTTTATGGTTTGAATTATAATTCTCTATCTCGTCTAGCTTATTGTTTATCCATTCGTTCCTTTTTCTTTTATATATTGCATTTGCTGCGTTTCTTTTTATTTCATATTCTCTTCTGTCCTGTTCTCCTTTTTTAATTATCCATTTGTTTCTTGCGCTGTTTTTTTCCTTTCTGGCTTCTTCACACTCCTGGTCGTACCACTCTTTTCCTTCGTGTCTCCTCTTTTCCTTTCCTATCGCTTCCTCGGCTGCGCTTGTTATATTTTGTTTTATTTCTTTCCACCTTGTTTCTATATCAGATGGATTAGTGTGTTGGTTTTGTGCATTTTTTATTAATGCTTCCTAGTATGTTTTCTTTGTCTCCTCTGTTCTGAGCTTTTCTATGTCCCATTTTTTCTGGTTTTTCTTAGTGCTGTATCGTCTAGTAAGTTTTAAGTTTTTTAATTTCGTTATCACAATGTAGTGGTCCGTCTCCACCTGGGCTCCTCTATATGTTCTTGTATTTGTTACATTTTTGTGTATCGCTTTTGTTGCCATAATGTGATCAATTTGGTTTTCTATGTTTCCTGCTGGGTGTCTCCACGTTACTTTGTGTTTTATCGGATGCTCAAATTTTGTTGACAGGAGCTTCATGTTAAAAGAAGCGGCTACTTGGCATAGTCTATGACCGTTATCGTTTGTCTTCTCGTGTATTGTCCCTCTTCCATTACCTACTACTTCGCTAAGGTACTCTTCCTTCCCTATTTGCGCATTTGCATCTCCTAACAATATTATTTCTTCGTTTTTTGGTACTTCTTCGCAAATTTTATTTAAGTTGTCATAGAAGTTATCTTTTTCCTGTTGGTCTGCGGTTTCTGTGGGTGCGTATATATTGATGATTGTTATGTTGTTTTCTTGCATTTTCAGTCTAAGTACAGCTATTCTTCCGTTCACAGGTACGAATTCTATTATGTTGTTCTCTAGATTTCTTTTTATGTAGAATCCTACTCCATTATTCCCTCGTTTTTGTTCTCCGCTATAAAGAAGCATAAAATCCCTTTTTGTTACGTCTCCTGAGCCTTTCCATCTTACTTCTTGCACTGCCGTTATGTCGATATTGTATCTGTCTATTTCTCTTCTTATTTCTTCCATTTTCCCTACCGTGAGCATCGTTTTAATATTCCATGTGGCTATGATAATTTGATCCCTTTTCTCTTTGTTTTTCCGATTTCTTTTTTTATATATTTTTTTTGTCGTTTTTGATGCTTGTGTTAATTTTTGTATTTTCTTTCTCGTTTTCCTTTTTCCTAGCCTCTGTCGTTACCGTCATCCGTCCTTTATTGTTTTCTGTTACTTTTTTGGATTATTTCCTGTTTTTGTGATCTTGAGTAGTTTTTCTCTCAAGTCCACCCCTTCCGTGTTCTCTGGAGATCTTTGACATATAGTTCTTCCTCTTTTATTACCTACCACCTTCTCTATTTGTGTTTCTTCCTCATTGTTGAAGGGTTTCATGTTTTCCATAGTACTAGCTTTTTCTTTGTTTCTTTCGTTGATCTCTCTCGGTGGGATAGGAGGGGGGAAAGGGGGGACGGGACGGGACTGGACTTTCCGGGAAAGAAATGGACGGGAAGGAATGGGATGGGATGGGAGGAGAGGGGAGGGGACGAGGCGGAACGGGAAGAGACGGGGACGGAAAAAAGGACGGTGACGGGATGGGATGACAGGAAATAATTAGTCATTATTTAATACACAAATAACGAACCTCGCGAGTACGAAGTCGCGGGTAACAGCTAGTCATTATATGTAAATACAACTTAGCATATGTACTGAATCTCGCCCTAACTATAAATCTAATTTTTTTTTCTGTATTATGAGTATAGTAATAAAGATATTTATTATTATTATTAATTTAATTGATTTGTCAAGTTCAAATGTTTAGTTTTCCAACTAAATAGTCACTTGTTTAAATAAATGGAGGAACTTACTAATATCAAGCTTATTTTTAAATTCTGTTTTGAAAACCATGGCATTGTAAGAGTTGTACCTTTTTAAAAGTTGGATAAATTTGATTGGCTCCATTTCCATTCGCCGGAAGTTTTTTGACCGGAATTTATTTCGCCGGATATCAAGATCGAGGACATTATGCTGATCGTGGGGACAACACCTGCCATAGTAGTGAAAAAAAATGATCAAAGACTGCAACTAACCTAAACAGGCTAGATCAAGACACAGTACTTTGCTGAATTTCGTTATGTGACACGCACCCTACAATCTGGCAAAACGGAATCCGGTGAATAGCTTTCCGGTGAAATAATTATCCGGCAAAACGAATTCCGGCGAGTCGAAATCTGGCGAATGAGAAGGCCACGATTTTATTAACTATTAACCTACAAATATTTATTATTAACATATAAATTTACAGAAAATGTTTAATCTTTAACCCTCCAACAGATGGAACTGTGTCACTAGTGACTCAGACATTCGGTTGCTATTTTTTAAAATCCTTTTGTTGTCTTAAGATTTTCTCAGAAATGCTGTTATGCTATTATTACCTCAATCTAAATCAACAATAAAACCAATGTAGCATACTAGCACATATTACATAAAGCACGGTAATCCATACAATAATTAGTCGCTTTAAGCAACGTTCTGGTTTCTATTTCATTCTTTTTAATAGTTACTGCCATAAAAAACCTTAGTATGTGTAAAGGACGTATTCATAATCAACTTACAGCATGTAAAATTGACAAACTTTAAGGTTTTTTAGTAAGAATATATAAATTTTGAAAAGAGACCGAAAACGACAGTTGACTGTCTCGGAAGGTATGGATGTGACTTTGATCAAGTGTGTGATGGAGACAAAACATGTGTGCTGATTAAAAAGCTGTATTACAATCTAGATTTACTTGCAATTTCACAAAGATGGAGACTGAAAGAGCAACAGTGTGCATTAAACTCTTCCATAACCATGAAAAATCCTGCTATGAGGCATTTTCTAATCGTAAAACTGTATAAAACGAGCAAATCAAATGTCTGCAAAACTATACAACGTTATAACACTGATCATTCAACTAACAAGAGACCAAAAACGGAACGTCCGAAGGGTCTGGTTGAAGTGAAGTGAAGACCAACATATACGTGTTGACAGGTGATGCAGCAAAAAAACAATAGACAGAAAAAACAAAAAAACCAATAAATTAGACTTGAAAGAAGCGGAAAGTGCCAAAAAGAACGAAAGAACAGGCCCAATGTGGCTATAAAGCACAAGAGATGGCTCTACATGCACTTGGTCACTAAAGAAAGGGTCTACATAGTCATGGACGATGAGAAGAACGTTAATATGGATATTTCACTCTGACTGGCCCCCAGTACCACATTGCAGAACCTGATGGGATATTAGAAAATTCTGTCACTGCAATCAACATGGAGAGTTTGGAAAAAAAAAGCTGGTCGACAATCTGCCAATGTGCTTCTACAGTCAAAAAACAATCGACAGGCACATACATTGAAGAACGTCTAAGAAATTGGCAACTGATCACAATGTGGAAGTCGCCTTGCAATTCATGGTTCGATAATATTACATTCGTATCGAAGAACGTGAATCCACCAAACACCCCAATCAAATTGAACTCTTCCCCGATCATTCTGACAGTCAACCGATGATATACACACAAGATCCTGGATTCTGTCGAGATTTTGATCGGTTCTTAAAGATGAAGGCCTTCCGCCCTTGGTTCATCCTCAATCAACTATCTTCCTTCTGAAAATGCCTTAAACCACCGAAAAACCTGGGCCCTTGACAAAGTACTGTTGGCCTGTTGAAGTTTTGCAAAAGTTTCCATTGCACTGTGACTGACTAAGTCTGACTCATTTTTAGAACGCACTAGGAAAAACTGTTTCACGAAAAAATTCGCTACGGACAACCAAACGACTCGTACTGAAGGCACCTACCGCCCCTCCAAGTCCCACGTCGCCAGTGTTGCCAGATCGAACGATACGTTGCCAGTCTCATCACTTAATTTACATACCTCGTTCCCAGGTATAAAATTTTAGAACACACAGACTTTTTATTTAGAATGTGCTATAATACAGCAATAATCCTTGCATAGCACTCTTGTAGTTTATTATTAATGTGTATGCTCCAAGTTAGCCGGTTAATCACCTTGAGAAGGTCAATAACCTATTTTTGTTTACCTTCTGTTTGAAGTTATTCGTGTTTGAGAAAGTCACTGAAACCTGTTAATCAGTTGGATCAATAACTAATCCACAACTGTAAATGTTTGTAAAACTAATTAGTATGCTATCCGAAATTTGGAGGTTGGAAAGTTCGTTGTGAATGCAGGCGGAAGATTATTATTTCACCAATGGTCACTTGGTGAGTTTTGAAATCATGAAAAATGGAGTGCTCACTTTGTGGTTTGGATAAACAATCTACGCAGGAGTTTAAAAAACCCCTGCTTTCCAGTTTTCTAGTTTACCTGATATTATAATAAAGCCCAAGTAAATCAAGGCCCTCAGAGCAAACTAGAACTAATATTAATAAAAGCACCAACTCTACTCAACTGAAAATTGGAATAAAACATGTTCGAACCACTACAATGGGATTAAATGCCAAAGTATAGAAGAAGCCAAAGTTTTAGAGAATATCTCAAAAGATAAATTGGAGAATTGTTATACTATTGCGACAACCAAAATGCATAATCCTACAATTAAAATTATTAGCTTTAACCAAAATCTGAGCAAAGTGGAGGTTGAAGAGGCAATAATGAAACAAAATGACAACATAAAAGACCTTAAAAAATTAAAATGGCCTAAAAACAATATATATATGAGGAATGTACAGGAAATAATTTCATAATATTATAAGTACGCATTAGGTGGGAGCGTTTTTCAATTTACGAAGATTTGGCAATTCCTAGATGCTACCAGAATCAAGAATATTACCATAAAAAAGAACATTGCAAAAACAAATTAACTTGCCTCTTACGTGGTGAAGAACATCAGCAAATTGATTGTCCGAAACAGAAAAAATCCTGCATCAACTATATTAACTCCAATAATAAATACAAAACGAGATATGAGGTAAACTGACCAAAACTACCCTACAAAATTAATTATTCTATGGTATAATGGTTATACAGGGTGATTATCAATGCTTTTCCATCAAGTTCCCTTTGAAATATTTGTTGAATTTGATTATGTTGGTAGCACTGTAAGTCCATGTCAAATTCGTGGTTATCAGGTTAGGTTTTGCGTCAGTCTGTGTCAAAAACCAATTACCGCCCCATGAAGCTTAACGTGCAAACTTGTGCAGCCTATTAGAAAAAATCGTGGTAAAACAATAGCAGTTTTGGTAGAGCAAAACAAACTTCTACCAAGTTCACAGCATGGTTTTCTACCACACCACTCCACACCAACCAACTATCTGTGCTGTCTTAATAAGTGGACCAAGGCAAACCGGTAGACATTGTCTGCTAAAGACTTTCAAAAGGCCTTCAACACTGCGCCTTTCAGAAAGTTGCTGTACAAGCTGGAACCTATGGAGTCTGAGGAACTCTTCTTCAATGGATAGATTTTTCTCAAAAACCGTACTTTCAAAGCGGTGTTTTTTCTGGCTCTCACGGTGTATATAGTAGTGTGCCACAAGGTTCTGTTTTGAGGCCTCTCTTATTCACATTGTACATAAGTGAACTCACAGACCAAGTTAAGTCTAACATATCACTATTTGCGGATGACACGAAATTGTTTTGTAACCCATCAACCGACTACATTAATTTCAAGGAAGATCTGAAAATCTTGGACAACTGCTTGGTTACTACAATTGAATGAAAATAAGTGTACGGTTTTGAGCATTAGTAACAATGACCCGAATCACCAATATGCAATTAAAGACATTCAAATACAAGGTGTTACAGAACAAAGAGATCTAGGAGTCTATATAACAACCAAACTACTCACACATATCACCGATAGTGAAAAAACGTAACCAACTTGTATACCTCAATAACTAGACTGTATACAACATACAGGGTCCAGCAACGATGCAGGGATGTAAGATATTTCTAAAACTATGAGTTACATAAATAAATATTTAGATACTTTAAAAGTTTTGAATTGAAATACTAATTATTTTAATATACAGTTGTATGCGTTTAACGTCAACTGTTTTGGAGATATTAAAGATTTTATGCAAAAAATTGCTGAATTTTAGGCGGCTGCTGTAGGTAACAGAGAACAATTGAATGAAGGAAAACGTTATCAAAGAATTTAATAAAAAGTAGCTGTTAATTACTAAAATGTGTTGCTTAAGGAGCATCAGCTAGAAGTTTACATAGTAAATAGAACCTAGGTATAGGAACTATTAGAAAATGTTGTAGTGTTCTGTATATATATTTCAGGCTTCTTGGCCCTTCTTCAGTACATCATGTTCATATAAAAGATACAAATAACATCTATAATAAAATATTTACATTAGTAATAAAATTTTGGTTAATGAACTATAGATTTAATTAATTTTCCCGAACTTATCAGTAGTAGAAAATTAAAATATTTATATATAGTTATTTTAAACAAAAAATATAAAATAAGTTACCTGTAGTAATGAGTCTGAAACTGTTAATTAGTAACGCAAATAACGAATGTTTGCACAAGAGGTAATAATATAATCTGTAATAAATGTAATAATGTATAAAGAAATTAAACAATAACAATAATAAAACATTTACCCTTCTTGCAATTGTTGTTATAGATTAGAACAGTTATTGCCAAATGGTAAGAATTAAATGGAGCGTTGTAAAAAGAATCTTCAATTGTTAAAACAGAGATTTGTTCATATTCTATGATGTAGTCGTAACGTTTCATTACACAATATCTGTAAAAATGTGTGGTAAATGATTGTAACTAAGTTTGTTTTTATATATTATGATTTTGTGTTAAAAATACCTTTAAGAAATTTCCGTTTAGGTGCATAGTAATAAGTAACAATTGTGAGTGTTCCGAGGGGATAAAATGCTGAATGAGGCTTAAAATTGTCAAATAGCAATGATGTGGCTCATCATGGATCAATACTGTTGTAAGAACTTCTAGTAAAACTTTTCCTTTCAATATTTGATTCATCTGTAAATATAGGTTTGTTTTAATAATTTCTGTCTTTAAGATAATTTGATAACGTAAGAACTTAACGTGGTTATTTTGTGTGGAATGAATATATCTTGAGAAAATTTTAATTACTGTTTTATTAGTTTGAAGAACTCCATTTTGAAATTTGTAAAAGCGGATAATATACGTGGAAAGCAGGAAGCTACAAGAAATTTCAAATAATTAGTAATTATATTATTACAAAGGTCATTCTACTTACAATTTATTGAATAAAAGTGAGATATGGTTGTTATGGAATTAGATTTTGGGAAACAACGGCAGATAATGTGTCCATTTTTATTTGTTGAACTGCGATACTGTCAGGGAGAGTTTATGCGCAAGCGCTAATTAGTTTGCATAAGATCAAAATGGCAGTGTTTATAAAAATTTTTATTTCTAAAAAGAAAAAATATTTCAGAAATAACAAAAAGAAGATCAGAATAAGATTGAAATAGCCTAAATTGAAAGGAAAAGTTTAAATTTATTTTATTAATTTTTATAATAGATTATGGTAAATTATATTTAATTTTTCAATATCAGTTCTGTAATTTATGGTTTTGGTTTTTTTTTTAAATTTCTATCATTTCATAGATGATGCGTTTTTGTAAGTTGTTTTCTCTATATAATATTTTAGGAGATTTAAAGTCAAAATTATGGAAATTTTCCACAGCGTGGTCCGATAGGGCCGTACAAGATTTATTTGGAGTTAAAGCTTTAATTTTAATGGAATTTTTATGTTGATTTATTCTTTTATTCAGTTTTTGTTTAATCTGTCCAATATGTTGAGCGTCACAATTGCTACAATCCAATTGGTAGATGACATTTGACTCATTGCCAATGTCTATTTTATCTTTTAGGTTATTGAAAAACAGTTGTCCTATGGTGTTATTGTTTTTATAAGCAATTTGTATGTTGTAATTATTGAGTAATTTTTGTAGAGAAAAAGATAATTTTGGGATGAATGGAAGTTTTTAGAAAAGTTATCGTTGATAGTGTTAAATTCATTACCAAAGACAATTTGGTTGAAGGTCTATAGATTGATTTGGTTTATTATATTTAATTTTGTTTAATCTGGTTTTTATTGTGCTATTGATTCAAGGTATAGGATAATTGTTCTTCAACAACATAGCTTTAATATTAATTAAATTTGGTTTGTGAAAGCCATTGGATGATAGAAGTATTGCACTGTCTACTAAATTATTTATTAAACTTTTTTTATATTTAATAGTGGTTATTGAATATTAATTTAGATATCTATCGATTTTTATTTTTTTTCTAATCCAATTAGTAATTATTGTTCCATCTTGACCTCTTGTTAAAGTGATATCTATTTTTGTTTTTATATTCCAAGAATCTTTTACACTGTATTTATTAGATTGAGTGATTTGAATTAATATTTTTGATATGTATTTTGAAAGTTTATATAACGGGCTCATGTATGAAGCAACAATTGGTCGGAGTGGGTAGTTAATTTTGTGTAATTTTGGCAAACCGTAAATTTTTGGGGCTAAACCATTATGTGTGATTAAATTTTTATATATGCGTTCGTCAGTTATCTTAGAATCAAGCCAGTTTCTTAACATGTTATTATTTGATTTTTGTATATTTTCTGTAGGGTCTTTTTTTCAATTATGTAAGTTTCTTTATCGTTTAAAAGGTCCAACATTTTTTTATTATAATCATCTTTATATATTATTACTGTAGTTTGAGTTTTGTCAGCTTTTGTAATTAAAATGACTTTATTATTAATTAAGAAAGTTTTTGTTGTTTTAACATTATGTAACAAGATGTTGTTAAACTTAGTTTCAGAGAGGGGTAGCAAGTTAGTTTTGTTTTTATTTTTATTGCTATGATTTGTTAAGATATTACAGACAGAAGATCTAATTTTGTTTTTTTTTGTTTTCATTTAAAGTGACAATTCCTTGTTCAATGTTTGTGATGATTTTTTCATTTGGGATTTTATTTTTAGGGTTATAAATGTTGAAATTTGGACCAAGTTTTAATGTTTCTGAGACTTCTTGAGGTTGTTTGTTAGTAAGATTTTTTATCCATGTTTCGTTATTGTTGTGTAATAAGTAAAATGGGTGAATGTAGTTATTGTGATTTGATGCAAAGTTTACGTTATTACTTTTAGAATTTTCTTTCAAAATGAGGTGATTTATTTTTTCGTAATGTTTGAATTGTGTTTTTGTTTTTAATTTATTAATTGGGTAGTTAATTTATTTAAATAAGATATTATTTCATTGTGTGAAAAAGTTTTTTTAATAATTTTTTGTTTTAGAGGGTTTAATTTGGAATAACATTCTGAAATAAGGAGAGATATAGTTTTTTTAACAAAATCAAGATATAAGTTGTTAAATTTTAAATTGTTTTTAAGATTTTGAAGTTATATTTTTATTTTTTTTGGTAAGAATATTGGAATCAAAACTTGGTTTTTACATTTGTTAAGAAAATTAATTTGTTCATTAACTTTTACAACTTGAAAACTTAATTTTTGAAAGTCATCCCAAAATTATCTTTTTCTCTACAAAAATTACTCAATAATTACAACATACAAATTGCTTATCAAAACAATAACACCATAGGACAACTGTTATTCAATAACCTAAAAGATAAAATAGACATTGGCAATGAGTCTCATGTAGCAATTGTGACACTCAATATATAGGACAGACTAAACAAAAACTGAATAAAAGAATAAATCTACATAAAAATTCCATTAAAATTAAAGCTTTATCGCCAAATAAATCTTGTACGGCCCTATTGAACCACGCTGTGGAAAATTTCCATAATTTTGACTTTAAATCTCCTAAAATATCACATAGAAAAAACAACTTACAAAAACGCGCCTCATCTATGAAATGATAGAAATTTAAAAAAATCCCAAAACCATAAATTACAGAACTGATATTGAAAAACTAAATATAAATTACCATAATCTACTATAAAAATTAATGAAATAAATTTAAACTTATACTTTCAATTTAGGCTACTTCAATCTTTGCAATTTTTGCACTTATTCTGATTTTCTCCTTTTTGTTTTTTCTTTTTAGAAATAACAATTTTTATAAATACTGCCATTTTGATCTTATGCAAACTAATTAGCGCTTGCGCATAAACTGTCCCTGCCTGTATCGCAGTTCAACAAATAAAAATGGACACATTATCTGCCGTTGTTTCCCAAAATCTAATTCCATAACAACCATATCTCATTTTTATTCAATAAATTGTAAGTAGAATGACCTTTGTAATAATATAATTACTAATTATTTGAAATTTCTTGTAGCTTCCTGCTTTCCACGTATATTATCCGCTTTTACAAATTTCAAAATGGAGTTCTTCAACAAATAAAACAGAAATCAAAATTTTCTCAAAATATATTCTTTCCACATAAAATAACCACGTTATCACATTATCTTAAGACAGAAATTATTAAAACAAACCTATATTTACAGATGAATCAAATATTGAAAGGAAAAGTTTTTACTAGAAGTTCTTAAAACAGTATTGATCCATGATGAGCCACCTCATTGCTTTTGACAATTTTAAGCCTCCTTCAGCATTTTATTCCCTCGGAAAACTCACAATTGTTACTTATTACTATGCACCTAAACGGAAATTTCTTAAAGGTATTTTTAACACAAAATCATAATATATAAAAACAAACTTACTTACAATCATTTACCACACATTTTTACAGATATTGTGTAATGGAACGTTACGACTACATCATAGAATATGAACAAATCTCTGTTTTAACAATTGAAGATTCTTTTTACAACGTTCCATTTAATTCTTACCATTTGGCAATAACTGTTCTAATCTAGAACAACAATTGCAAGAAGGGTAAATGCTTCATTATTGTTAATGTTTAATTTCTTTCCACATTATTACATTTATTACAGATTATATTATTACTTCTTGTGCAAACATTCGTTATTTGCGTTACTAATTAACAGCTTCAGACTCATTACTACAGATAACTTATTTTTTATTTTTTGTTTAAAATAACTATATACAGGGTGTTTCAGAATAACTGTTCCTAATTCTCAGAATTGAGAGAGAGCATGTTATTCAACATTTTTTAATAATAAACTAGTGTTCGGAAATACTTCCGTTTCGAGATAATACGACATTAATAAATTGAGTCTTTCAACATGATGGTGCACCAGCGCATTTCGGTTTAAATGTTCGAGATTATTTACATGCACAATTTCGAAACCGATGGATTGGGAGACAAGGTCCTATTCTTTGGCCTGCACGTACGCCAGATATGGCTCCAATTGATTTTTGTATTTGGGGTCATATTAAATCACTCGTCTATGCGACACCTGTGGACACAGCAGAAGAGTTAGTGGCTCGAATTATTCTTGCTTTTGATGACATTCGTGATTGTCCGCAGATATTTTGAAGAATTCGTCGGTCAATCACACATCGTTATACCTTGTGTGCCAACAATGGCGGCCATAATTTTGAACAATTCTTATAACTTTGTGTAATACCATTTTTTAAATATTAATAAAAATTGCAACCGCTGGAAATCAATAAAATCGTTACTTTTCACATTGAGATTATTTCAAGTACTCAATTCGTTAATGTCGTATTATCTCGAAACGGAAGTATTTCCGAACACTAGTTTATTATTAAAAAGTGTTGAATAACATGCCCTCTCTCAATTCTGAGAATTAGGAACAGTTATTCTGAAACACCCTGTATAAATATTTTAATTTTCTACTACTGATAAGTTTGAGAAAATTAACTAAATCTATAGTTCATTAACCAAAATTTTATTACTAATGTAAATATTTTATTATAGATGTTATTTGTACCTTTTATATGAACATGAACTGAAGAAGGGCCAAGAAGCCTGAAATATATATACAGAACACTACAACATTTTCTAATAGTTCCTATACCTAGGTTCTAATTTACTATGTTAACTTCTAGCTGATGCACCTTAGGCAACACATTTTAGTAATTAACAGCTACTTTTTATTAAATTCTTTGATAACGTTTTCCTTCATTCAATTGTTCTCTGTTACCTACAGCAGCCGCCTAAAATTCATCAATTTTTTGCATAAAATCTAAAAACTAGCTGATGCTCCTTAGGCAACACCTGTTATCAAAAAAGTATCTTTTTTGTGAAATACCTATAGAAATAATAAACAACAAAAAATGAGAAATGCAGGAATAAATTAATTCCGGGATCAGATAAAAAAAACAAAAGCAAATATACTAAAATCCTATACGTAATTACTCAATGTTCAAATATTTCTCCTACCGTTCTCTGGATATTCAGAGAGCTCATAATTTCCTAATATAATACTTTCGATTTGTTTAAATGGAGCACCCTGTATATCTCCGTACTTTTCAAAAGTACTGTCAACGAGCTTTCTTGTGATATTTCATTTTCTAGCCCTAAATGCAATCACTTTCCAGATTTAATTGTCCCTTGTTTTCTTTTTAGTTTTTTTGTATTACTTATTTCTTCTATTATCTAAACTTGGTTTGATGTTGATCTCGAAGAGTTACAAGTGTTTACATTTGCAGTATAATGGTGCTTGTTTGTCATCCCTTAAAATGAAGCAACTTAAAGGGCTTAAATTGTTTTTTAAGCTAAAATACGCATATCTGAAAAACAGTTGAATTTAGGGGTATGAAGTAACATGTCAAAAGAAAGCTCATTAAAAGGACTTTTCAAAAATATAAAAATACACAGGGTGTTCCATTAAAAAAACCGAAATTAAATTTGCAGATGTTGAGCACCCTGCATAGCATTAATACACTATTTTAGACTCTTCATTCAATTGTTTTCTGTTACAGCAGCCGGCTCAAGTTGAGAATTTTTTTGCATAAAATCGTTAAGCGTTAGAGCCATATAACTTTATATCAAAATGATTAGTGCTTCAATTAAAAACTTTTAGGTTACCTAAATATAGGGAATGCAATTAAAAAAAAAGTAAGTTTGATTTGTTACACTTTTTTTCGACACCCTTTGTAATCAAAACTATTTTATTAATGTGCACCACCTTTAGTACCTACAACTTTTATATACGTAATATTTATGTAACTTTCATAGTTTTAGAAATATCTTCCACCCCCGCATCGTTGCCGAACCCTGTATATTCGACTGACAGAAACCACAGTGATTGCATTATTATGGATATGAAGGAAATATTCAAAGTTATTTACGAAATGCAAAAACAATATCATATTCACTTATATATTCAGAAGATATTTGTAACATCAGATGACTCTATTTTCATAGCCTTTGTTTTTTTTTTTTGGATACAAGAATCAAAAATTCATTATATAAATGAGATAATAGAAATTTTGCACCTTTTTATTAGGCAACCAATGTAGACGACAAGTATATTTTGAATTTGTCTGTTTGACAATTCTTCTGGTTAATATTTATGTATGTTAGATGATTTTAACGAGGTTGGCAACTTATTCGTTTCCATAATAATACAAAAGAGATGCAGATTTGAAATATAAAAAAGTAAAGATTTATGTATAAATACCGTTTTTAGCATATTTTTACTAGAGTCCCCATTTCCCCCAAGTCATTACAGATCCTCTTGTGTGGTCATTACAGATCCTCTTGTGTGGCATATAAAGTTTACTATCACAAAGTAGCCCATATCACATCTTGAGTTTTTTTTTATGGCAGTTGAATACAACGGAGACTCTTTTTTATCATCCATCAGTAGTATTGATAATTTGTCACAGACAGTTCAATAAAATCTAGAGCAGCACTGAAAATGGCACTTACCTCAAAAGAGCCTCGGTCATCTTATTTTCGATGTACGTGCGCCGCTTAACATCATCATCCTTTTCTACTTCTTCGCAACGTAGAGGCACATGCGACGGCTCCTTGCACAGGCGACACGACTCCTTCATACACTCGGGGTTGAAGCACCGGAAGAGCTTGTCCTCTCTCGCTGGAATGGTAGCAAACTCGCAGAAAGGACACATTTCCAGATCCTCAATTCCGGCAGCTTTGACTTCCTCCAGTTGTTTCTTCAGGGCCACCTTAGAAAACATCTTGGGCTGCAGCACAGCCTGCGGAAACGCTTTTATTTACACAGAACAGCCGAAATTAAAATAAATTAAAATTCACCTGTAAGGTCTGCAAGCTGAAGTGAGAGGTGCAGTCGTTGAGACAGACAAAGTCCAGCTTGCCATCACCGAAGGCCACTTCGGCACCCTTACGGACGCAGCCCTTACAAAACACGCATCCGTTTTTGCACGTATAGATCTCCTGCGGCATTACCTCCTCATCGTAGCAGCAGCTGCACGTTTGCAGCAGGCCAGCCTGCTTCGCCGCCTTCCGCTCGTTTGCTTTTGCTTCCTTCTGTTGGTTCAGGAATGCTTCGATTTCTAGGCGATGTTCGTAGTAGGCTATCTATGAAAATGGAAACATTTTTTTAATACTAAAACTAATATTATACAAAAAACTATACAGGATGAGTCAGGAGGAACAACCAAATTCCCGTTCACGCGTAAAAATAATGTAAAAAAACTCAAATGTTATCTGATTTTTTTTTTCCAAGTTATAGCATTATAAAAAACCACTTTTTATGGAGAACTTAGATAAGTTTTTGTAAAAAAAAACAATATTTTTATTAATATTTTATCAATATAAGATGCGTTCCTCCCGACTCATCTTGTATATACACATAATTACACCCATAAGCAGAGGTATGAGTAAATATTTAAGTTTTTTTTCAAGCTATAATCTGACCAATAGTGGCATATGCAACAGAAACCAGGAGCCTGTGAAAAAAGACCACTAACAAATAAACTAATAAAAGGAAGAGATACAGTGGAATGAGTTAAGTTGGTAAAAGAATAGAACGCAATGAAAGATCAAGATAGTTAGATAAAGAGAAGATTAAACAGCAATATATATATATGACAGCACTGCAGAGCTTGGCGGCTCATGACTTCAATCTGCCCCACTACTTGTTTGCATCTTCCTCTATCCATTGCCACCTCCTCCAGTTTTTGGTGTGTAACTGTTAATTTCTCCTTTCACAGACACTTCACTTCTTTTCTTTGCTGCTTTCTTTGCGTGTCCGACGTTTGGCATGAGCATAACATGTTCAGCCATCTGGCTTTGTGTCCTTTAATCACTTATGTTTGCCTTCCCATACATATCCATCACCTCTTAGTTTGCTCTTGGTTAGCACTCGTACTGATCAGCATTCAAGCTTTACATCCATAAAGCGCAGTTTTGTGGCTGTGAATATGTTTTTTCATTCGACCATTCTTTTTTACAGTCTAAATCGGTATTTAAGACTGGCAAAATCAAAAAGGCAATTTCATAAAATACTGGGAAAACTCACCCTCCTAATTATGCTACAACAGTCCTGTAACAGGAAGTTGGTCAGCTAAACTCAGTGGGAGGGAGGGTTCGATTTGATACAACGTAGATTAGAGAGAAATGCTGTTGCAACCGTAATTGTAAACAAAACAAACGGGGGCGGGGGGGGGGGGGGGCGGGGGAAAGGGCGCCATACTCTTTTTGTAAACTACTCCTTAGAAGTCCGAAATGGAGAATAGTTTGGTTTTGGTGCCAGCTGTATATGACGTCACACCTCAAACATCCACAAACCTCCACATGATGAATTACTTGCAGGCTGCCAGCACACTTTACACAACAGAATATAAAAGAAAAATGCACATATACAGTTTGGGGCAGGCAACTAGAACCTTAGCAAAAGGCAAGGGGACCTTACATGTGGTCGTAATTGTGTTTAACAAACAAACAATCAATGTACGATAGCGGTAGGTCGTTAGGATCATTATAATTTTTTTTAAATACAATTACGGCCTCATGGAAAGTCCCCTTGCTTTTGCTATGGTCCTAGCTACCTGCCGCAATCTGTATATATCGTCGCATGCAGGCACCATAAATAAAAAGCAAGAAGACTCATACAAACCAACATGAACTCAGAGAGATGTTCGAGAGAGTTCGATATTTAGCTAGAGAATTGAAGCCGTACACTCAAACAATTGAGAATGAGAACAAAGAAATCGTAACAAATATTCACAAAATACTAGAAGTATGAAGAAGATATAGGCAAATTTTTTATAAAGATACACCACAGCAAACAAGCAGTGAAGAAAATATAATAACTATGTTGAACGAAAAAGAGCCCGAGATATTGAAATCGGAAGTCAGACGAACCATAACTAAACTAAATAATAATAAAACTGCAAGGCCAGACTAAATGATGGCAGAGATGATAAAAGCAATGGGAGAGACCGGGACGGTGTCGATCAATATTCATCTCACTTCACAAGAAACATATATTGCTAAAAGTATCAGATGCACAACGAGGATTTATACCAGAGAAAGGAACTAAGAGCAAATACCCAATGTCAGACAAGTGATAGAAAAGGCCAAAGAGTACAAAGTGAAACCTGTGCTTTATAGACTTCCTCAAGGCCTTTGATAAAATAAAGTGGAGAAAAATATAGCAAATACTAGAAGAAATAGGGACTCTTAACATATACAGTGAGCATATGATACGTGAGGTAATGGATGGATGAACTGATGTCATATCTATAGGAACAATAATGATTACAAATTTACGGTATGCGGATGACACCACAATTCTTGCCTCTCCAGATGAGGAACTACATGAAATTGTAGACAGGTTCACTAGAATAAGCAGAGAATATGGACAATGACAGAAATAAACAAAAACATTTGATCGTAACAACGATACGAAGATATACGACAAAGAATAGTAATGGCAAGAACTGGGACAGTGAAACAGCCAACAGACCAAACTTAGATTGGCGCATTAATTAATATTCCCAAACACGACAGATGCGGACAGACGTGGACTTTAAAATGCACATTCGCAGAATAGATGTCCTAGAGATGTGGGTCTACAGAAGAGTTCTCAGAATATGGGGACGCAACACAGAGCCGATAAATTCCTATTGGAAGAATTGAAGATAAAGAAACACCTATCAAATAAAGTGAAGGAAAACTGTCGCTAACGATTGCGCCACGACAGGTTCATCAAGATGTCTGCCTGTTTTCTTCACGCAACAGTATTACTGTACTCCGCTCGCGACTAACTGTGGTTTAAAAAATTAATATTGATAAAAAACAATAATTTTAATGTTGCTAAGTTATCTGCTCATTTACTGAGTCAGTTAAGACGACAGTAACATTTTACAGGCACCGTGTCTGTAAAGACTCATTTACCGAGTAAGTTAAGACGACAGTAACATTTTACAGGCACCGTGCCTGTAAAGACGCGTTTACCGAGTCAGTTAAGACAAAAGTAGCGTTTTATCGAGGCACCGTGTCTGTGAAGACACGTTTATCGAGTCAGTTAAGATGACAGTAACATTTTACAGGCACCTTGCCTGTAAAGACTCATTTACAGAGTCAATTAAGACAACAGTAACGTTTTACAGGCATCGTGCCTGTAAAGACTCATTTACCGAGTCGGTTAAGACGATAGTAACGTTTTACAGGCACCGTACCTGTAAAGACACGTTTACAGAGTCAGTTAAGATGACAGTAACGTTTTACAGGCACCGTGCCTGTAAAGACTCATTTACCGAGTCAGTTAAGACGACAGAAACGATTTACAGGCACCGTGCCTTTAAAGACGCGTTTATCGAGTCAGTGAAGACGACAGTAACGTTTTACAGGCACCGTGCCTTAAAGACGCGTTTACCGAGTCAGTTAAGACGACAGTAAAGGATCTTTAACAAGTCAAGAGGAAATAAAAGCTTTTGCCGGTCCCTGATGCCTTCGTTACTATGGAAACAAGTTTGTGTTATTGTTTGGATAAGTCAAATAATAGATACTAATGTCATAATTTTTTTTAGATTTTGAAAGTGAATTTGCAAGTTTGAAAGTATGGACTCTGAGTCGTAAAAAAATATTGTACGATGCATGACCGGAAAGTGTTTTGTATGTCTCCCCAAGTACAAAACATGGAAGAATGGATACAAAGATCAAATGATAAATGACGAAGGCTGTATAATGAGCCGAATGTGCTGAGTCATCAAGTGGGCTAGGATACAGTAGGTAGGACACGTGGTATGAATGTCTCCAGATGATACCACCCAGCGTGTGTTTAACAGCAAACCAACTATGACATGACCACAGAGAAAGCCATGTACAAGATGGGTTGATAATAAACCTACAAAGCCTCAACCTACTAAACAGGAAGGAGACCGCTGAAGACAGAGCAAAATGAAAGAGGATAGTTGAGTCAGTAAAGACCCTAGATGGGTGGTAAAAGCCGAGATGACGATGATTTTGATGTTTTGTAATCTTTGGTAGTCAGAAAATGATGTACTTTACATGATAAATGACTTACATTACCCGAACTGCATAATTAGTACCTTGGCTACTCCTTTTGGCTCCGTTTCTATTTGCCGGAATTCGAATCGCCGGAAGTCTTTTGACCGAATTGCATTTCGCCAGATATCAAGATCGACAATACTATGCTAATTGTGGAGACAACACCGGCCGTGGTAGTCAAAAAAAATTATCACGGACTGCAACTAACCTAAACAGGCTAAAACAAAACACAGTACTTTGTCAAATTTTATTATATGACATGCACTGTATCTGGCGAAACGGAATCCGGCGAAGAGCTTTCTGGTGAAACAATTATCCGGCAAAGTGAATTCCGGTGAGTCGAAATCCGGCCACGCTCCTTTCCACATATACTCAAGCTATTAAAACCTCTTTCTAACCGGCTTTTTCCATGTGGGACATAATGTAGGAAGCAAGACATCAAGTAGGGCAAACGCAAGTGTTTAATTTTAAAACACATCAGCCCATTATAGCTTAAGTACAAAACAAAAAACTTACCTCCTGGAGGAGTGGAATGTTCTGAATCGCCGATGGCAAGGACGTGGCAACCCGTTTGGATTTCATATGCTCAGATTTTGACACTGCCTCTAGAGTTTTGCACGTCAGCAAGAAGTTCTCCTGGTGCTTTCGAAATACATCCCGAATGCCACGCACCGTAAGCCTATTGAAATGGTTTCGCAGGAAGCAGAGAGCGTAATGCTGACTGTCCAGATCGATCTTGGCAGGCTTCCTTTTGGGGTCGTTGAAGTACTCGGCGGGGTTGGGAATCACTTCGAGGAACTTTTTCAGGTCGAACTCCGTGGTGTACTGCTTTTGTTGCGCGGAGACTTGCTGCTTCCTAAAAATTTAAATTCACAATTTTAAATGACTGTGCAACGAAATGTTGCTTCAACAGCTGAGTCTGCATTTCTCGGTTTAGGCAGACAGAAAGTTGATCTTACCGTAGATAATCCTTCATTGTTGGGTAGTTGCGGTGTTCAATCGCTTGTTCTATAAACAGCTTCAGCTCATTCGGTCTGTCAATGAGTCGATCACAATGTATTTGCAAGTAGTTTGGATCCGCATCGGGCAGCACTTGCTTAAGAATTTCGAGCTGCTCTTCGGAGTTGAGCTGGCGTTCTGGACTGGCAGCTTTCTGACGTTTAGGATAACTTTTTACTGCAAAAACGCGGTTGTTATAGTCGTAAAGATCAGATCAGTTATTGTTCAATATCTAGTTTTTAAACATGTTAATACTATATTAAATATCCAACTACATACACTCTAAAATCCTCGATATGAGACTATCTAAGACAACCGGAGCATTGACCTTCCCCATGCACATGTTCCGAATGAATTTAGGGCAGGCTTCAGGGAACATTTCCATCAATGGATAGACAAGCCCATTGTCAGCGACTGCTTCTTCAATCTCAGCCACCTCTTCCACGTCATCATCTGAGACTCGTTCACCTAAGTCTTTGAGTATTTGGTTTAGCTCTTCGTCGCGTTCTGCTACAATAAACCTAAGGGGCGTTTGAGTCACCTCTTCTTCGTGATCTTCTCCAAAGACCCTAAGGGGCCTTTGGTTCAGCTCTTCTTTGTGTTCTTCTTCAAAGATCCTAGGGAGGAGCCTTTGGTTCAGTTCTTCGTACAGATCTTCTCCAAAGGCCATAGCGGGCCTTCCAGCATTCAATTGCGTAGGTAGAAGGTAGTCGGCATTGAGAGACACGGTTGGTTGGTGCTGGTTAACTACTGTGGCAGCTGGTGGAACTCTAAAATGGGCAGCAATCGGATGTTGGCGGGCAGCAATTGAATTGAGTGAGGCTCTCAAATCAGTTTGCATCTGCCTAAGTGTATTTCTTAGTATAATCTCCGGGTCCTTTTGTTGAGTGCCCATTGGCATCCTGCAGGAGAATGTTAATTGAAACGTACAATATCACAAAATTTTAATCAACTATGTTAAATAACGCATTTAGAGCCAATATAGGGCCTGTAAACAGCGTTTTGTAACAAGGTCGCTAATAAAAATGGCGTCATGCAATAACGTCGACTACTACTAAAAACATCATACTGAAGAATGTCGCATTAAAAAAAAGCACCTATCAAAAACGTTGCTTTCTATAATAGGGTATAAAGTCAAGCCCGCAAAAACAGCTAGCAATAGGAGTTGCCACACAATATTGTCACTTAGAGTTCTTATATAATATTTAGATAACTTATGTCACTGTAGAAAAAACAGTGGCGTAACTACAGGTGCGGCCCTAGGGTGGTGCGAGCGGTGCGACCGCACCGGGCGCCGTCATAGGGGGGCGCCGATAATGCAATGATAGATCTACTGCGCAAAACATAAAACCCAAGCACCTTAATACCACCTAACCCTATCCGCCAAAATAAAAGTAGCATTATCGTTTTTTTACGAATTAAAAATCTGGATTTATTATTAAATAACAGTATCAGTGTTGAAAATAGTAGATTATGCAATGAGGGAGAGAAATGTGTTATTTTGCTGTGGTGCAATTTGTGACTCGAGGGCGAAGCCCGAGAGTCACTTAGCACTGAAAGAAAATAGCAGTTTCTCCGAGTTGCATATACTACTTTTTCACGTTGCAGAAATATTTAAAACCCCAAACCTGGTTTTTTAAAAACGTCATTTAGTGTAAGTGTAAGTGTAAGTCTATGTCAAATTCGATTATTAGGTTAGGTTTTGCATCAGTTTTGACACAGACTGTCGCAAAACCTAACCAGCTAACCTCAAATTTGACATAAAGTAAATTTTTCTTCTATAATAATTTTCAAGGTCAACTTCCTAGGGGATAAATTGCATTCCTGCAGGGTCCCTAGTTTTAATAATGTTGGTACATAGATTTTTAGTTCTTTTTTCCACTAAAAAGATGATTGTCATTTTGACGGATATGTATAGTAAAATATAGCAAATTTATTAATTATTAAACTTACAATAAATTGAAAATAAACATAATGAACGTTTTCAAAATTAAAGGTAGTTGTAATTAAACGACAAACTGAAAGAATGATAAATTTTGACATTCAAAATTGACACATAACCATAATTTTGAAAAGTTCTACCAACACGAGGTAAAATAATTTCCTAACGTTTTAATCACATATAGTCCGTTCAGTAAACATAAAAACACAAAGTGGCCTTTGATTTCCAAAACAAAGTGTACTTCTAAAATCGATCTTTGTCTAGGAGTGAACTTAGAAAAAGTTACTAAAACAAATAGGTTAAGGGTGTGACATTTAATTAGCATCTGTCATAAATTTTGTAAATAACCACTTTTACAGATATTAGTCGAACAGAAAAATATCTACTTTGACACTGAAATAATGAGAAATATTAAATGTCATTGATTGTCATTTTTAAATTCAAACGTGCCTTTATGCAGGTGTGGTAACCTTTGCAAAACAAAATACAGTATCCCTAGTAC
Organism: Agriotes lineatus; assembly: GCA_940337035.1. NCBI lineage: Eukaryota > Metazoa > Arthropoda > Insecta > Coleoptera > Elateridae > Agriotes > Agriotes lineatus. The sequence goes on along the minus strand of CALNHX010004124.1, from coordinate 91,993 downwards.
AAAAATTGTATGCATATGCCAACTTCAAAAAAATTTTCATGTTTTTGTGTTTGCTGAACGGCATATATTTACCATCATTGTAACACTGTTAAAATAGTGTATTAATGACATCTATTAATCCATCCTTGTTTAGGAAAAATCACAAAAACAGTTAATTAATGAAAAAGAGTGTATTAATCAAAAATAGTGTATTAATGATATCAATTAATCCATCCCTTTTTAGGAAAAATAATTCATTAATATTGAAATTAACAAGCGGTCAATGAAAAAATTGTTTATCCGCAAACGTCACAAAAGTGACAACTTATTTGTCTTTATTGGCAAGGTAAAAGTGTCACTTTATCTGCCTACGCACATAAAATCGTTGCTCTCTTTCTTTCTTTATTTCTATGTTTGTTTGCTATCTCCTCCGAAGATACTGGACCGATTAAATTGTATGATGGCTTAAAATTTTACAAATATTTAGACTTAGATCGTAGGCCGGTTTTATTTTCAAGAAGAGTACGAAAAAGTTTTATTTTAATTAAATCCTTTAAGCAGCGGAGTGGAGCATCTGTCGCCATGGGTTATGGTGTGACAGCTGCTGTGGCCGTGTGCTATTAGCTCGGGTGATTCAGTATGTTCATATATCATTACAGTAGCGCGTTATTTGAATAACAGAGATTGGCACAGGGCTACAGTGCTCGCCTGTCACGTGAGTGGCCGGGGTTCAATTCCCGGCCGAGTCAGTTAAGATGACAGTAACATTTTACAGGCGCCGTGCCTGTAAAGACTCATTTACCGAGTCAGTTAAGACGACAGTAACATTTTACAGGCACCGTGCCTATAAAGACTCATTTACCGAGTCAGTTAAGACAACAGTAACATTTTACAGGCACCGTGCCTGTAAAGACTCATTTACCGAGTCAGTTAAGACGATAGTAACATTTTACAGGCACCGTACCTGCAAAGACTAATTTACCGAGTCAGTTAAGACGACAGTAGCATTTTACAGGCACCGGGCCTATAAAGACTCATTTACCGAGTCAGTTAAGAGGACAGTAACATTTTACAGGCACCGTGCCTGTAAAGACTCATTTACCGAGTCAGTTAAGACGACAGTAACGTTTTACATGCACCGTACCTGTAAAGACACGTTTATCGAGTCAGTTAAGATGACAGTAACATTTTACAGGCACCGTGCCTGTAAAAACTCATTTACCGCAGTAACGTTTTACAGGCATCGTGCCTGTAAAGACGCGTTTATCGAGTCAGTTAAGACGGCAGTAACATTTTACAGGCACCGTGCCTGTAAAGACTAATTTACCGAGTCAGTTAAGACGACAGTAACGTTTTACAGGCACCGTGCCTGTAAAGACACATTTACCGAGTCAGTTCAGACGACAGTAACGTTTTACAGGCATCGTGCCTGCCGTTACTGTGTAGTATATGTTATTTGGAGTAAAAGTGACTTTATGTGGCTTAGCTGAATTATTTGCCTCACTGACGTTCGGCTAAATAAACTTCAGCTTCGCCACATAAAGTATCAGTTTTACTACTAATCACATAATCTACTATTATTTTCAAACATCATAAAAGTGACAACTTATGTGACTTGATTGATAAGGTATAAGCCGTTCACGATCTTTTTGGGTCAGGTGAGGCTATGACCATCTAGTAATTTTGTTGGCAGAACCTCTGTTGCAACTAAACTCCCTCATGGAAATTGACACTTTTTGTGTTAGGTTAGATTGTTTTCAGTTTAAGGTTATATTTTCTGAATAGGTACATTGTTGCCGGATATTCCCTAGTCTCCATATCGACTCGCGTTCTTTTAAATTTGATCTGTCCTTTTTAAATTGTAAGTAGCATCGTTTAATGGAAATTTTTTGTTGTAACAAAATTATTTTGGGCATTTTGACTTTTCCTTTGACGGAAATTAAAATTAGTTTTACACATTTGACAAATCATTTATTTTCTTACGAATATTAAAATAATAAATCTGGCAATGTCGTGGCAAGAAAATGTCGAACTGACACTGACCGAAAAGAAAAGTTGTATCCCCTACATCACCAAATCAGTTAGTCCAACATGAAAAGAAAAAATCATAGCCAACTCTGTCCCAAAAAGGTCGTGAACGGCTTATAAATGCATAACTTTTATGCCTAGGCATAAAAAAGATTACTTTTATGCCGACAAAGTAAAAGTACTTCAAAGCTTGATTAGCTTTAGAATATATTTAGTATGGTCTTCTCTATTGTCAGAAACTGACGTAATCGTGAATTCTCAATAATCGTAATTTTTTAAATATATTTTTTATGTATTAGTTCCGGAGTTTGAAAATAAAACAGCATATGCTATTTGGAGTAAAAGTGGCTTTGTGTGCCTCGTTGGGACGTGTCTGACTTGCTACGTTCGTCAGTCAAACGCGTCCGGTCTCGCCATACAATAGTATATTACAGTCCGAGATGGGAAGTGTTTCATTACTGTCGAGAGATTAGTTAGCTGATTGAGACGCGAAGCGTCGAAATCAGCTATTATCTCGAGACTAAGGAAATTTCCTGTCGAGGTTTGTATACTATTTTATTCGCAACCACTTTATTCTAAACAATAATTGGAAAAATTATTATATTATGATACGACAGGTTGTGACGCGCATGAATGGATCAACGAGATTCCCAGTGTCCCTACCTACTCAGCGCCCAAGTGCGGGAAGTGAGTGCGGGAAGTGAGTGCGGGAAGTAGCGGGCTGAAATGTACGACTTCCCCCACTCAAATGAGGTCAGGAATGTTAACATTACATATACGGTTGCGAATAAAGTATCATTTTTACTCCTAATAACATTGACCGGTCAATTTGACCACGGTCAAAAACTGTGTGGTCAAATTCACTGTCAAATGCTCTTTTAGCCTTAAAATTGCTTATATTAAATTACACTATCAATCAACGGTTTTTTTTTGTAGAAGATCTTTATTATTGGCTGTAAGCCTGTAACTAATCAAACATTTACTAAAATTGCAAAAATGCAGGGGATTTACATATTTAGCGAGGGGATTCACACAGCGACCAATGTTTCTTGGGGGTTTCTTAATACATTTTAGTTTGTTATTATTCTCTTCTTTGCTGTACTTATGCAGTAATGATTTGTTTTTATTGAAGCGTAAATATATGGCCAATAAATGGTGTATTATTTTAGTATAAGTATAAGTATAAGTATAAAATGAAATAATTGTTAAAACTGTTAATTATATGCACTTATAAATACTAAACAAAAGGGTTGGTGGTAATATGATACTAGTTAACCTTGTGACTTGCTTAAACTTACAGAACTATCAATACAATTGATTAAAAGAAGGTTAATTAAAAAAATTTAAATCGTCAAATGAGCGGTCAATTGGCTGGTCAATTGACCGGTCAATTGACCAAAAAGTTGTTGACCGGTCAAAGGCACAACACTATCTATACCTCAAGTAAAAATAAACAAAATTTTATTTTTTATGGTGCTCATAGTGTATATATTTGACCAAAAGTATATTCGGTTTCAAATCACGCAGACATCTAATCCGCATGCACAATATCAACTTCTTCCAACAAATAGTTTTTGAGTTATACCGGCAACACACAGACAAATAAAATTACGAAAACCTGTTTTCTCGAAACCCTGAAACGTGAAGATCTAAAGAAATCTAGGAAGGTGATTTTTCCCCGATTACAACAGTTCCTTCGTCTTTTGAACGAGGGAAGTAAAAAAAACTGTGAGTTAAACCTATAAGAGGCTTCTAAAGTATAGTGTCTTTCATTCTTTGTAATCACTTACATTCAGAAAACTAAGCTTTACATAATGGTATGGACTGATGTAATATAAATTATAAAAAAGTTTTAGTATTTTTATGAAGCAATTTGGGTGTCTTTCATTCACATCCATTCAAATAAACAATGATTCTTCTTGACAGGATTTTTATAAACTTCATTTAAATTAAATTTTGAGTTTTATAGTTTTTTTTTTTTTTTAATTTGGCCAAAATGTCAACAAGGAGGAATATTTGCAGCCGTTTGCAATGCGATGTCGCAGGTTTGCCGAAAAATACCCATAAATGACAAATTATTTCAATTCAAATGATGGACGGACAACATACAGTACAAGCTCAAAGATAGAATAAAAACACCAAGAAACAGAGTAAAATGACCTCAAAACCAAAGAAAACAAAGAAGAATACTATTGCATAGATCACTGATCAAAAAAATAAACGAAAAGAGTGAACAATAAAAAAAAGATGAAATCTTAGAAAAAAAAATGAGAATAAACAAAGAACAACTGAACAAAATTAAACAGGATATGAAAAGCTGTCTAGAAGAGTTCAACATTTTTAAAGAAGCAGCAAACCGAGCAAAAAAAGATCGTATGGAAGAAATACGAACCATTAGAAATGTGGGAAAAAGAGAAAAGACCTGCTAATGACTTAACGACGAAAGACGGCAATAAAAATAAATTAATGAAGATTTAAGTTTTTGAAAATGTATACACATCAAATGACAACATTTATATTATGGAACTGCAAAATTGGAATGAAACGATGGAAATTAAAGAATAAAATGAAACTAAAAGGAACGACAATATGCATAAAAGAAGACATGGAAAAAAATACAATAGCAAAATAGAGAAAGGGCAAAAGAGAAGAATAAACGAGAAAAGCAGTGAAGGTTGTATATCAAGAAGTAATTATTGATGGCGAGATATTAGTCTAGTGCAAAGAGGACAACAAACTAAACAAATTTAAAGAAGGATGAACGAAACATGACGACCAGGCGAGAAATGGATTTAATATATGACACCACCAAAAATAAGATATAAGAAGATGAACAACAAAGGAATGTACTTAGTTATGTGGAATGTTAAGGGGTATATACAGAGAACGATGCTTTGAAAGTCTTGGTTCAAGAAATAAGAAAAAATACGATGCATTACAAGAAACCAAACAGTTAAGAAATAATATAGTGTATACAGAAGGATATACCTTTTTCAAAAGTGGAGCAAAACCTCAAGGGGCTAAGAAGGAATTTAACTATAATCAATACACATGCACCAATAAATGGAAAAAGCGAAGTAATAAAGAATGTTGGATGTTATAGAGCTGAAATGGACTCAGGCCGCTACTTAAGTTAGAAGGAAAACAAAACGAACACATAATAAAAGTAAAGAAAAACAAGATCAAAAAATCTAGAAAAATTAAAGAATTAGAAGTTAACAAAAAACTACAATCATAAACTGGAGAGGAATATAAGCAAGCAAGCAATAAACATAAACACTGACTGAACAGCAATGGAATCAACTAAAACATGTCACTCACACAGTGAAGACAGAGTTAACAATAGTAATAAAAATGAAGAAAAACGCTTGGTATTAAAGACGAATGTTACGCAAATATAATGAAGAAAAAAACTAAGATTGAACGGAAGCCAATAAGGAAAAATATAAATAAATACGTACGTAAAAGAAAAGAAACTATGACAGAATGAACCGAGATATAAAAGAAAAGCTAAAAAACAATAAGGTTAGAAATTTCCATCAAGAAGTTAAATGATAAGCGGGTACCAAAGTGTTACAAAATTTTGTAAAAGCAAAGACGGACAATAATCAATTGGAGAAGAACAAAGAATTGTTGAATGATGAAGACAACATTTTGATTGATTGCTTAATAATACAGAGAACAGTGAGAAAGAAGTAACAAGGATGAAAGATAACAAAGCAAGAAGTGGAAGAAATTATATGTAGTAAATGCACAGCACTAATAAAATATTAATGACAAGAATATAGGGGAGATCGGGGTAAGATGACGATAGTAATAAAAACTGAAATATTTGAGTACAAGGAAATTTATTTAGAACGTAATATTACATATATAAATAGAATACTATATTAGCTTCTAAATAATATATATTTAAATAAGAAAAATAAAAAGGTTTTGTGACAAAATTGAAAAAGAATCTATTGCAATTTCGTCATCTTACCCCAACCTGTTGGTAAGATGACTAGTAACAGAAATCGCATACAAACTGACCACATTCTCCATAACAGTTACAGTTTTCATGCCATCATGTTGAACAAGCTGAACACTGAATCCAGTCTTCAGTAGGAGGTTCTTGATAAGTTTCGTGACATCCTGGACAACTGTGAATCGTTTGATTAGTTGCACGTGTCTGAACTGTTTGGTTCGTCATTTTACCCCCGTTAACTTGCCCCAACCTGTTTGGTTCGTCATTTAACCCCCGTTAACTTGCCCCGACCTTCACAATCAATGCTTTGTTGAGGTTAGGTATCAACACGAGCAACAATAAATTAAGATCACATGACGAATAATCGTCATTAGGTACTACACAAATTCGTGCAGTTTAATAAACATATTAATTTACCTGATAATAATTTAGAAAACACTAAAAACGATCACTACAAAATTATACCGCGATATTGAAAAACAAACTTTATCGTTATGTGACTTAGCTGCATCTTAAAATATTACTTTACCAACACATTTTAGTCCTAGATACAATTCACTAGATGGCGCTAGTATTCAGTTTTGTCGACTTCTTTTGGTATTTCAATAAAACCCCTTCGTCATCTTACACCGTTTGTCGTCTTACCCCGATCTCCCCTACAACTTAATAGTAGAGATTTGAAAAACAGAAAAAATGCCAAAAAATTGGGGAAGCATGGTAATATGCAGATATAAAACTGACAGTAAAAATTACCACGCGACTGTGCACTCTTAAATACAATTTCCGGGGGGGGGGGAGGGAGAGGGGGTATCTTTGGCAAAATAAGCTTTTAAGCGTTAATTTTATTACATTTTTTCCCTTGAAATCTTTTTATATGATTTCAGCTTAATATTTCTCGAATCTAAATTTCTTCTACTATGTTCTACATTATATCAATTTTTTATCACAATTTAAATGGAATCGTGTGACCTAATATCAGTTGTAATATAACAAGTGGAATTATTATTATCGATGATTTTGTTCCGAGTTAAAACCGGAACCTAAATTTAACGAGTGCATAGCATGAGTTAAATTTGCTGTTTCGGTTTTAACGAGTAAAAAATCATCAATCGTTAATCATTCCACTTGTTATATTTGGAAAGAGAATATATTGAATGAAATGCAAAATATCTATTTTTTTCTTAGGTTGGCACTGTTAATTTTGGTTACCCTGCTATCAACTTTAAGTTTATGTCAAATTCGAGGTTAGTAGGTTAGGTTTTCCATCAGTTTTGATACAAACTGACACAAAACCTAACCTGTTAACCTCAAATTTGACAGAGAGTTAAAATTGACAACAGGGTAACCAACATTAACAGTGCCAACCTAAGCAAAAAATCACAATCATTTATGATCACCCGTAAAACAATTACGAAAATAAATTACTACCGCTGTGATAATGTGTAACTAGGCATTTGCATGCACCTCATTAGTTGAAATAGAGTCACGTGATACATGAATTATATTCTCTTCAAAATATGATGAGCAGTGGTATAAAAACAACAAAAACAAGTATTAGCTTAAGTCGATGACATAGCAGTAATTATAAAAACCGAAAAAAACTGAAGAATTTAAAAAAAGAAAATAAAAATTAAATCTAAAACGGCAAATACAGTACAGTCGCGATAATGTGAACATGCGTTTGTATGAACAACACGCTAATATGAACACATTTTTTTCCATTGTGTATTCTGTAGTGTGAACAGAGTACAAGATGCGGTAACATGAACAATGCGAAATGTACCTTAATAGCTGTTTAAGTAACAAGGAATGTAAGGTCCTATTAACATTTGAGGTAGGCAAGTACAATCCAAGGCGAAGCCGCGGCTTGTTGCCTGCTGCTTATCAAAATTATCCTAGATTAAAAAAAAAATCGTTTGGTTTGTCACCTGTCACATTATAAACAAAACGTCTAAGTCTGCATCTTGCGTTGTTAATGTTATTATCCTAGGAAATTAATAATAATAATAAGTTCCGTTGTCACAAGAAAGCAGCAAACAAATATAATCACCGACTTACACGTTTTGTTACTAAGGCTGTATCACTGACCTACATGAGCAGCAGCGGGAAAATGCCTTTATTTAAGTCTATGGGAAATCGTATCTTCTTTCTGGGATTCCCCTATATGATGCAGCTTGCCCTGATCTTTCTTAACACGTTGACTGCTGGTTTGGACGCAATGAGTTAGTGTATAGCTGAGGCATTATTTGCAAAGATAGTATATTTCGTTATATTAAAATTTAGTTAATTGGGGTACTTATGACTAAAGCTGATATTATATGGCAAATGCATATTTTGTATAATTGATAAGCCGGCAAACCTTTGGCATATGTATACTAATTATATAAAAACAAATCGTTTAAGCCAAGTTTCATTTTGCATATTTTGCATATTTACACGTTTTTGAGCATATCTTCTGGATTTTGCATATTTGGTTATATTTAGCAATAATTTGTAAAATATGAACTTTTTTTGGATTTTTTTTTGTAAAATTTACTATTTCATTAAATTTTGTGTGCAACTGAGATATATACTTTTACTATCTGCCGCTGGAGTGCAGTGCGCTTATCGAAATAAGCAGAGGAAAGGGGAAGTCCCTGTTAAAATATTTGACTATACCGGGTGACAATGAAACCACTGCCCACGGCGGCATTTCGAAACGGCTTGAGATAGAAATATGCAATTCGGTATGTCGATAGGGTTGAAAATACTTGTCAAAATTCAATTGTTTTTAAAAACCATAGCAACCTCTGTCCTGGCCTACTCCGTTTTTCCGTAAAATACAAACAAATAGAAATTGCGGCATATTTTTAAGCGGCTCTATTTTAAAAACTATTAATTTTAGACATGGGGTATGTTAGACAAAAGTTATTAAGAAAATATATAGGGTGTCCCATTTAAAATAACAAAGTTAAGGTAACGACATTCAATTGTTTTTATGTTAAAATTGTTTACAATTTTTAACCCTATCGACATACCGAATTGCATATTTCTATCTCAATCCATTTTGCAATGCCGCCGTGGGTAGTAATTTCATTGTCACCAGGTATAAACATAATCTGCCAGCAACCCCCACTTTTCCCATAGAAGCAATATATTAGGAATCAGCCAAGATAAAATCCATTTCAAGAGTCGAATATCGAGTGTTGGGTGAATAATAGTCTGGCGGGCTTAGGGGAAATCATTTTTATGACGACGTGAAGTTGGCGTTGGCAGTCCATGTTTATATGGTCAAACGTTAAAATGAATCTTTGAATAAAAAATAGAGAAAGAAATATACTCATACAAAATTATTAAAATTTTTACATTATTTAGAATACTTATACTTATTTTTTTTTAAATTAGAGCATATTATTTGCATATATTGTAACTTTGGGTGCATATACTCAACAATATGTATGCATATATATGTGCATATTTTCTTACCTTTGAGTGCTTATAATTATCAGCTTTACTTATAGCACATAAATATTATTTTATTTTGGAAAAAATGACGCGAAAACGCGTCCTCAACATACCGGGTGGGCCAGGAAACTTGTAGCCCCTGAAGATTTTCTACTGCAACCGATATAAAAACAGAGTAGATCATTATATTCTTTATGCATTAAAAACAGATCATGGTTGGGAAATATCAAACTAAACAATATTTGCTGTATGTATTTATATTGCTTTTTGTAATATAACGCAAAAGCAGGGGCTACAAGTTTCATGGTCCACCCCGTATAGGTTGGAAAGTCCGACGTCTGTGCTATTCGACACGGATTCGTGTCTACTTTTTTAAGTACTTTCCAGCTTGTTTTGGAAATAAACGACATATATTAGTCAAATCAAAGGTTTATTTAGAAAACTACTGCAGTACATATTGGTAAATTATAAAAACTAAAATGAGAATGACCAGCTTCGCTATCGCTCATTATGATATTACACTGTTAATGCAATATTACACCACAATATTAAAAAATTCGGAAACTCCATTCACTCACTTGCTTAGATCGTACTGAATGCTAAGTCTGTTACTTGAGTGATGTGGATCTGCGTCGGACGCACATCATATACATTCGCAATGACACGGATCATCAGCAGTTCTTATATTTTGTGCTTTGTGCGGATTTGTGAGATTAAAATTGTAAAATGTCTCAAGTTAAAGTGTTAAAAAGTATCTACCTGGATCATGAAGAAAATAAAGTAACACCCCCAGCTGCTATGGAAGCACTGCAAACAGAATTAACATGGGCTACATGCAATGGGTTGGACGTTAGTAACATTATTTCTTTAAAAAACGTATGAAAAAGTTGTATAATTAAATGTTTCCGTTAAGAGGGATCAAACGAAAATAACTTATTTCTGAATAATAACAAAGAATGAGTTAATAATACAACTTACAAACATTCAGTATTGTTACTTAAAACTATAAAAACAAAAACAGGTAGTTGTACCCCGCTAGTGTGAACAAATGCGGTAGGTTGAACAACCTCAAATTTTTTGTGTTAACAGTTTCGAGACTGTACTGTAGTTATAAACAAAAAAATACAAAGTTTATGGTTATGAGAAAGATAAAAGCAAAAGAAGAGGAAGAAAACAGAGATTAATATCAGACGTGGAAGGAAAACAGTACCTGCAGATTTGAAAGGGTTCCAAGAGTCAATATGCATGAAACCGAAGAAGAAACCAGTGAAATAGAGGCACGAATAGTTCGAGGATGTAGAAGTGTGTACCGTTTCGAGAAAAGCAAAACTAACGCTTTATACAACGACCTTAAGATCAACTATGCCGTTTGCCTGCAAGCACATATGCAAACATCCTCCGATTACCAATGTTGTAAAAACCCAGACTAAAATGGTTAGGGCACATTCAAAGTATGCAAAAATGAAGGATGTCAGGAATAGTATGGAAAAAGTCTTGTGCGTACAAAAAGACCACGGCGTGCAAGAAAAAGGTGGAGAAAGATTGTGAAGATTTGAAGAAAATTACAACTTCAAAATGGGAGGAAAAAACGCACACGTCTACATTTTAAACAGTTTTGCAAAAATCACACTAAGCGATTATACTTGGATTAAATTTAGGATTTTTACATAATTTAATTAGTACATTAATCCTAATTTGATTGCATTTATGTGGGCCACAAATCGTAATGGCGGGTATAATATAAATAAAGCTTGAACAGTCACCGAATCAAAAAAGGTTAACATCTGCAATTGTTTGAGTTAAAGCAGGTTGGATAGGGCAGTTGCAAATAAAGATAAATCGCGTTCCATTTTACAAAAGATAATTTCCAATTTTCTTGACAAACACCTGTTGAAAATGTTCCAATAGCGTTTAAAAATGTCACTAATGATTTTTCCAAACCAAATTAAGAAATTTCCGACGAAAATTACGGACAGCGAAAACTCCCCGTTTTCGTGTGCGATTTCAAACCCTACATTTTTAACAATTATTTTTCAAAACTGCTTTCCCAGAAGGCACGATACATACAAAACGTGCGTATAACGTCCACATCTGAATAAAAATGCAAATGAACTTACATGTTGCGAGACATAATGGTAAAATCAAACTTCACAAAGTGCGGATCTTGTTCAAACACACGCACAGACATCAAGTCAGAACAGAAAATGTGTTCAGCTGAATAACGAGGACATTCTCTATCGCTAACCAATGAAATATAAACCGACCAAGCTTAGAAAGCGTGGGGGAAATTCAAATTCACGGCGGCACCGCCGCCGTTGCAATGCGAAACTGTCCAAATAATTCAAAATAGTTACCATGGCGTGATCTACGTGAAAATTTCGGCAATTACTGTAGCGTAATTAGCTAATTTTCTAAAATTTCACGTAGATTTTGGTTTGTTAAATCGTGTGAGCAGTGGCTTTATCTTGCTGACAAAATCCTTGTTGCAGCTGATTTGTATCTCAATCTCAACATCTCTGCAGATTTTTAGCACTAAAACCAAAGAGCATATCTAAAACTAAACCTCGCAAACTCGTAATCAGAAAAGAAAGTGAAAATCAGCAACTTGCTATTGTTTATCAAACTTTGTTGAATCTGCTGATAAGACAATATAAAATGCACCTGTTGTTATGGTGGCAAGTAATTCATGCACGTGGGGACAATGTTTAAATTATTTTTGACAAAACAGTGGCGGGTAGATGACTGACCTTTTCGAAAGGATTTTACAGACGGCAACGTATTAAAAACATGGTTGCCGCCAGTAGCCCTGCGCCCATATTTTACTTCTTTGTATTGGAAAAATCCAGAAATTATTTGCTGTGATCGTTTTAGATTGCAATTTCCAGTATGTTTTATTAGAAATGCGAAGTTTTTTTTTGCATAGTGATCATGAAAGTCGTCTTTTTTTAAAGAAAAATCATATTGAAAGTACATACCACTTTAACGGAAAATCCTGAAAAAGTACATTTTTTTAAACTATTTTATTGAAATGCCAATTTGACAGTTCTAAATTCCGAAGTTTTTTTTTGCATAGTGATCACAAAAGTCGTCTTTTTTAAACGAAAAATCGCTAAAAAGTACACTTTTTTAACTATTTTAATGAAATTCTGAATTGTCAACTTGACAGTTGTAAATTCCGAAAAAATGACAAAAGTATTCAAACTTTTTTCATGATTTTGCAAATGAATGAAAAAAAGAACTTTCAAAACGTGTTGTACACGTAGCTTTTTTGCATAGTGATCGGTCGAAATTTAGTCGAAAAGGACCTCGGAATTTACAACTGTCAAATTGACAATTCAGAGTTTCATTAAAATAGTTAGGAGTGTACTTTTTTACGATTTTTTTATTAAAAAGTGACAATTTTTTCACGATTTTTCGTTGAATAAAGACGACTTTCGTGATCACTATGCAAAAAAATAACTATTGTCATTCATTCATTACATTTTGGTGCCCCTTGAAATTATACGCCACAAATCCAGGCTTCTCAAACTTCCGCTATAATACACCACAGTCGATATTTTTGATTTAAAAATCGATATTTCTAGTTTAAAAGTCCAGATTTTTAATATAAATGTAAAACTCTCTACTTTTACAAATTAAGATCTATTTTAAAAGTAAAGAGTTGCACTCTAAAAATTAAAATTTCTAGTTTAAAAGTTCATATTTCTGGTTTTAGTCATTCATTTCTAGTTTCAAATAAAAAATTCTAGAGAATTTAAAAAAGACATTTCCACATTAAATTTGAAATTTCTAATCTAGAATGTGAGGTTTCTTATTTGAAAGTCGAGAATTTTAGATTGAGAGTTCTTGCTAAAAATCGAGATTTGTAATTTAAAAGTTGAGATTTCTAGGTTAGAAGTAGCAATTTTTCATTTAAACTTACGTTTTTTCTACTTGAGGTTATAGCTTCTAGCGTAAAAGTCGACATTTCTAATTTAAAAGTAAACATTTCTAGTTTTTCAAATTAGGATTTTGTCTCAAAGTAAATAGTTGCACTCTAAAATTTGAAATGTCTAGTTTAAAAGTTGATACTTCTGGTTTTAGTCTTAATTTCTAGTTTTAAGCAAAACTTTCTAGTTTTAAAAAATAAATTTCTACATTAAAGTTGAAATTTCTAGTCTAGAATTTGTGATTTTTGGTTTCAAATCGAGCGGTTTGGTTTAGAAATTGAGATTTCTGGTTAAAGGTCGAGATTTGTAATTTAAAAGTTGAAATTTCTAATTTAGAAGTAAAAATTTCTCGTTTAAAATTAGATATTTCTACTTGAGGTTAAATGTTCTAGTTTAAAAGTTGAGGTTTTCTATTTTAAAAGGTAAGAATTCTAGTTTCAAAAGTGCGAATTCTAATTTAAAAGTAGAGATTTCTGAGGTAAAGTTGATATTTCTAATTTAAACATAAAACTTTCAAGTTTTACAAATTAAGATTCATTAAAGAGTTGCACTCTAAAAAGTTTAAATTTATAGTTTCAAAATTGAAACTTCTGCTTTAAGTAGAAATTTCTAATTTCAAGTAAACATGTTTAGTTTCAAAACAGACATTTCCAATTTAAAAGTATGACATCTGTAATGTAGAAGTCGCAATTTCTTGTTTAAAATTGGATATTTCTCCTTGAGGTTAAATTTTCTAGTTTAAAAGTTGAGGTTTCTATTTGAAAAGATAAGAAATCTAGTTTAAAAGGTGCGAATTCTAGTTTAAAGGTAGAAATATCTGGCGTAAAAGTTGGGATTTATAATTTAAACCCAAAACGTTCTACGTTTACAAATTAAGATTCAGTAAAGAGTTACAAATTAGACATTTCTACTTAAGATTAAATTATCCAGTTTAAAAGTTGAGGGTTCTATTTTAAACGGTAACAATTGTAGTTTAAAAGGTGCGAATTCTAGTTTAAAGGTAGAGATATCTGGCGTAAAAGTTGGTATTTATAATTTAAACGCAAAACTTTCTACGTTTACAAATTAAGATTCAGTAAAGAGTTACAAATTAGACATTTCTACTTAAGATTAAATTATCCAGTTTAAAAGTTGAGGGTTCTATTTTAAAAGGTAATTATTGTAGTTTAAAAGGTGCGAATTCTAGTTTAAAGGTAGAAATATCTGGCGTAAAAGTTGGGATTTATAATTTAAACGCAAAACTTTCTACGTTTACAAATTAAGATTCAGTAAAGAGTTACAAATTAGACATTTCTACTTAAGATTAAATTATCCAGTTTAAAAGTTGAGGGTTCTATTTTAAAAGGTAAGAATTGTAGTTTAAAAGGTGCGAATTCTAGTTTAAAGGTAGAAATAACTGGCGTAAAAGTTGGGATTTATAATTTAAACGCAAATCTTTCTACGTTTACAAATTAAGATTCAGTAAAGAGTTACAAATTAGACATTTCTACTTAAGATTAAATTATCCAGTTTAAAAGTTGAGGGTTCTATTTTAAAAGGTAAGAATTGTAGTTTAACAGGTGCGACTTCTAGTTTAAAGGTAGAGATATCTGGCGTAAAAGTGGGATTTATAATTTAAACGTAAAACTTTCTACGTTTACAAATTAAGATTCAGTAAAGAGTTGCAAATTTGACATTTCTACTTGAGATTAAATTATCCAGTTTAAAAGTTGAGGGTTCTATTTTAAAAGGTAATTATTGTAGTTTAAACTGTCAGAATTCTAGTTTAAAGGTCGAGATTTCTGGCGTAAAGTTGATATTTCTAATTTAAACATAAAACTTTCTAGTTTTACAAATTAAGATTCATTAAAGAGTTGCACTAAAAAACTTTAAATTTCTAGTTTCAAAATTGAAACTTCTGCTTTAAGTAGAAATATCTAGTTTCAAGTAAACATGTTTAGTTTCAAAACGGACATTTCCAAATTAAAAGTATGACATCTGTAATGTAGAAGTAGCAATTTCTCGTTTAAAATTGTATATTTCTACTTGAGGTTAAATTTTCTAGTTTAAAAGTTGAGGTTTCTATTTGAAAAGGTAAGAATTCTAGTCTACAAGGTGCGAATCCTAGTTTAAAAATAGAGATCTCTGGCGTAAAAATCGAGATTTCCAATTTAAACGTAACCTTTCTGGTTTTACAAATGAAGATCCAGTTTCAAAGTAAAGAGCTGCACTCTTAAAAGTTGAAATTCTAGTTTGAAAAAAGACATTTCCACATTAAAGTTGAAATTGCAAGTCTAGAATGTGAGGTTTTGCAAGTCGAGAATTTTGTTTTAGAAATTGTGATTTTTGGTTTAAAAGTCAAGATTTTTTGATTGAGAGTTCTTGCTAAAGATCGAGATTTGCAATTTAAAAGTTGAGATTTCTAGGTTAGAATTAGCAATTTTTCATTTTAAACTTACGTCATTTCTACTTGAGGTTATAGCTTCTAGCGTAAAAGTCGAGATTTCTAATTTAAACGTAAAAATTTCTAGTTTTTAAAATTAAGATATAGTCTCAAAGTAAATAGTTGCACTCTAAAAATTGTCTTTAGTCTTAATTTCTAGTTTTAAGCAAAAATTTCTAGCTTTAAAAAGGAAATTTCTAATCTAGAAGTTGAGATTTCTGGTTTAAAGTGGAGCGGTTTGGTTTAGAAATTGAGATTTCTGGTTAATCCTTTCCGTGCGGCGCGCTCCTGGCACGCACGGACTCAATTGCCTGTGTGGGGAACTGTTTAGCATGTAATATTTGCCGCTTCTTGGCGTAAGCAATGAGATATCGTCACACACCTTTCGTTGCACAAGTGTCACTGGCTCGCCGCGGACATGAAAAGACAGCGAATAATTATTCCCACCATATAAAACAACCCCCACTCTGAAACATGCGAATATTTGGCTTCCGCACGCATAAGATGTACTGCAATGTATATATACGGCTTTCGCAGCAGAAGCACGAAAAATCCAAATAGCATATACAGTACAACCTCGTTAAGTCGGACCAGCCGGAACCGCGGCCGATCCGGCATATCGAAAATCTGGGTTCGCCGGAGAGAGAGCAGAAAAAAATGAAAAATGAAAATATACTTTCAATAATTTCCTTTATTATGGAGAAAAACACTTTAAAATATTGACACATCACAATACAACAAAAAAATGCAATTGTTGATTGTACAGGTATGTATGTATGTCTAATTTTTGCGGAAAAAGCTTGTTAATTTCCTAAACCGGTCCGGGTTACCCGGAGATCCGAACTTAAAAGGGCCGACTTAACGAGGTTGTACTGTATACGACTTTCGCATTGACAGGATTAAAGGTCAAGATTTGTAATTTAAAAGTTGAGATTTCTAGTTTAGAAGTAACAATTTCTCGTTTAAAATTATATATTTCTACTTGAGGTTAAATATTCTAGTTTAACAGTTGAGGTTTCTATTTTAACCCTTTCCGTGCGCCGCGCTCCTCTCACGAACTCAACTGCCTGTGCAGGGAACTGTTTAGCGTGTAATATTTGTCGCTTTTCAATGCCATAAAAAACAATTTTTTGGCAAAAAGAGAAATTCCAAAAGAAATAAGAACCGAAACAGAAGGTAAAACCAGGCAAGACAGAATAAAGAACTCCACATTTAGAGAAAACTTAAAAATAAAACCAATCCTGCAAGCAGTCGAAGAAAGACAGATGAGATGGTTCAGACACATAAACAGGATGGGAGATGAGAAAATAGTAAGACGGATATTTGAGGCAAGAACATTCAAGAGACGAAAGAAAAGACGGCCCAGAAGAACCTGGACCGAAGAAATTAAATTGGCAGTGGAAAAACGAGGTGTTACCTGGGAAGAGGGAAATAAAAAACGAAAAACAGAAAAGTAAATTAGACATTTCTACTTGAGGTTAAATTTTCTAGTTTAAAAGTTGAGGTTTCTATTTTAGAAGGTAAGAATTCTAGTTTAAATGGTTACAATCCTAGTTTAATAGTAGAGATCTGTGGCGTAAAAATCAACCTTTCCAATTTAAACCTATAACCTTTCTAGTTTTACAAATGAAGATCCAGTTTCAAATTAAAGAGCTGCACTCTAAAAGTTGAAATTTCTAATTAGAATGTGAAGTTT
Source organism: Agriotes lineatus (assembly GCA_940337035.1). Lineage (NCBI taxonomy): Eukaryota > Metazoa > Arthropoda > Insecta > Coleoptera > Elateridae > Agriotes > Agriotes lineatus. The sequence goes on along the minus strand of CALNHX010004124.1, from coordinate 74,528 downwards.
CTTATTTGAAAGTCGAGAGTTTTGTTTTAGAAATTGAGATTTCTGGTTTATAAGTGGAGACTTTTTGTTTAAAAATTTAGAGTTCTTGCTAAAGGTTGAGATTTATAATTTAAAAGTTGAGATTTCTAGGTTAGAAGTAGCAATTTTTCATTTAAACTTCCGTCATTACTACTTGAGGTTATAGCTTGTAGCGTAAAAGGCGAGATTTCTAATTTAAATGTAAACATTTCTAGTTTTGCAAATTGAGATCTAGTCTCAAAATAAATAGTTGCACTCTAAAAATTGAAATTTCAAGTTTAAAAGTTGATATTTCTGGATTTAGTCTTAATTTCTAGTTTTAAGCAGAAGTTTCTAGTTTTAAAAAAGCAATTCTACATTAAAATTGAAATTTCGAGTCTAGAATTTGAGATTTCTTGTTTAAAAGTCGAGCGGTTTGGTTTAGAAATTGAGATTTCTGGTTAAAGGTCCAGATTTATAATTTAAAAATGGAGATTTCTAGTTTAAAATTAAGACATTTCTACTTGAGCTTAAATTATCCAGTTTGAAAGTTGGGATTTCTAAAAGGTAAGAATTCTAGTTTATAGGTAGAGATTTCTGGAGTCAAGTCGAGATTTCTAATTTAAACATAAAACTTTCTTGTTTTACAAATTAAGAATCAGTAAAGAGTTGCACGTTAAAATGTCTAGTTTCAAAGTTGGAAATTTTGCGTTAAGTCGAAATTTCTAGTTTCAAGTAAACATGTCTAGTTTCAAAACAGACATTTCCAATTTAAGTTTGAAATTTCTAGTTTAGAAGTATCATTTTCTCGTTTAAATTAAGACATTTCTACTTGAGGTTAACTTTCTAATTTAAAAGTTGAGATCTCTATTTTAGATGGTGACAATTCTAGTTTAAAAGGTGAGAAGTCTAGTTTAAAAGTCAATACTTTTTGGTCAGTGGCGTATTAAACATGATTTCTGCCAGAAACCTCTTAAAATTTTGCGCCCATATTTTACTTGTATTGGAAAAATCCAGCAATTATTTGCTGTGATCGTTTTAGGTTGTAATTTCTAATAGGGTTTATTACAAACGTTTTGGTGCCCTCCAAAATTTTGCACAAAATCGGACTTCTCAGGCTTCTGCTAAAATATGCACTGGAAATTTGGTTAATTTGTCGTTTTCATGCTAATGAAAATCGTGAATTACGTGTTTAACTTGAACATGAACCCTTTTGGCCTGTCACTTTTCTTCTTACGCGCTATGATGTATTTAGTGACCAAAACTAGTAATTTTTTGTTAAAGGTTGGCCATGTTGCCATTGCAAAGATCACTTTATAGGCCCCGTGTCATGGCCTGGAACAATATAACCGCCTTGGTTTAATGTAGGTGTACGCTAACTCATCACCCTAGCAAATTTTGTAGGTATTTATGGCAGGCTAACTCATCACCAGCATCAGGAAACGACCGGTGAACATCACCGGAGACAGGCCAACTCATGTAAGAATGTATATAACACACACAATCAAAGGCTGCAACTAACCTACACAAGCTAGAACAACACACAGCCTAGAAATGAAAATCAGCGATGCTGGTTTATGTAACCTAACCTCCAATTAGCAACCGTGCAGTCATTAAATGTAATGACTAGACATTTTATATAATGCCTAGATATTATTTATAATGACTGAATTATACAAATTGCCTGTAACATATATAAAGCCATGTACACTATTATCAACAGATTTCGGAAGAGCGAGAAGCATAACAAAAATGGATAGAATTATATATAAGCGCTACAAGCCTAGTAGACTCATGGTTTAGCTATTTGCTCTCATTTTTTCCTGTTCCAGGACTTCGTTTCCCATTCAGACTTGCATTGTAGTCAGATCCTCATACCTCCAGTTTTCAATTTTCTTACTGGGCCTCCCTCTTCCTCCATCTTCCAGACTTTTCTTAAAGCTCTTGCTTTGTCCATTCTAGTGAAATGACCCAACCATCTTAACCTCTTTGCCTTCACCATTCCCAGCAGTGTTGGTTTCGTCCATCGTATATGTTTCTTAGGATTTTGTGCTCTTAACACAATTTGTTTCTGTTTACATAGTGACCACACCTCACACGTGTACATCACTGTAGGTCTTACTATCGTTTTGCACACTTCGTCGCTCTTGAAAACACTGTGCTCGCTAAATTAGAGTTCACTGCCCATAAACTTCTTGTCCCAGCTGCCAATCTAGCCCTTATTTCCACACCACTGCCCGACTGTTTTGTTACAACTGTGCCCAGATATATGAACTACTCAATCTCCTAGAACTCTTAACACTTTTACTTCTATAGTATGAGCAAAAAGAAAGTTCATCAAAGATACCTTTGGAATGTTGAAGTCATGTGCATTATAACATTAAAAAAATATACCTACGCCTTGTCATTGACATTTTATAGACAGTGGTTGACAGTGGCTAATATCACAATGTGATCATTACCGTAATCAAGACTTTCCATAATAAACCTAAACTAGTTGCGTAATATACTATTTCACTGTCTGTCAGGGCTGCATTTATTCCTGTGACCACAATATAATTTCTTTTCTCTTTATCCCATCGTTCAACTTTGTCATCCATTTTCTGTAAATGGTCTTCTAGTTCTTTTTTCTCTTTTACCCATTCTTGTTTTTCACCATCAAATTTTTCTCTCTGTGTTTTAATATGATCGTATACCTAGTAGATTTCCTTTCTCATATCTGTAATTTTCTCCGTCAATTGTATTTTCCATATTTTTACTATTTCTCCATTATTTTTTTCATTTCTTCTTTGATGTCTCATGCCATTTCTGGCAACATTTCTTTAAACTCATCCATTTTTACTTCCTGTTCTTTTAGATTTTACGATGATTCTGAGTAGTTGTTTTTATAATCTTTCTCCTACACTACTGCAATTGTAGAAGAAATAAAAAACCATTGTTACGGTCAAATTCAAACACTATACATATGCAAGAAATATTAATATTTGAAGGGGGGCTGGAATGCAAAAGTGGGTACGAATAATAAAAAATATGGAATTTCAGATATGAATGAATATGTAAACCAAGAAGAACAAGGAGATGAAAAGAAGTGCAAGAAAAGATAAGACTATTTTGTAAAACAACAAACACTAGAGGTGAAAAAGAGGGCAAGAAGACATGACTCACAAAAACTGTATAAAATAGCAAGAAGACAACAGGAATTATATACGTAAAAAAATAGAAATAACAGCGAAAAACATGTGCTTAACGGAAGAAGACATATAAACACATGGGTAGAATATTTTACAGAAATGTAAAAGAACAACATATCACACGGAAAACAAAGAAATTCAACATCACAACCAAAATATAAGAATATAAACATGTCAAAACTCGAAATAAAGAAAGCAATTATGACATTAAACAGGAAATTACAGTAATTTAAATTTTTTGATATACCTACAGCCAATTTGTACGTTTGTACATCATGTAATATTTAGATACAAGTCTATTTGGTTATACTCGGTTCACTATGGTCCCGGATTGTCAAAAATTACGTTTTATGGTAGCACTGTAGAATTTCTATTGGTTTTTTTGTTACTACTAGGTTGGACAACGCAAAAGCGTAATTTTAAAAATTTGGGGTTTTGTTGCCTGGCAACTTTTATTTATTTTTGCTTAAGTCGCTTCGAAATATAACCTATAATTTATAGTTATGACATTACTAGCTTTATTAATTGTTTCTAGTTACCCATAGCTTGACTCAAAAGTATTAACCATGATATAAAGGATTGTTTTTAATTGGATTTTGACATTGACAATCCGGACTATAGTGAATAGAGTATAGTTTATTTGAATTTAAATAAATTTAACTTAGGCACCAATGCGCATGTATCCGCCAGAATTACGCTGCCGGGTTTCTCCGACTTCCATGCAGTTTCATGTTTGCTTATTGAAGACAGTTAGTTTGATGTCCTTCTATAAATGTAACTGTATTTCAGACATAGTTCTATTTTTGTTTGACTTATGTTTGTAGCGCTCAACTTATACTTAGTTCACACTGTTGCGTTTAAGAATGGCCACTTATTCTAGTTTTGATTCTATTTTCTTTATTGTTTATGTGTGTATTTAAAAACCAAAATATACTTGTGTTACATTGTGAGCAGATTTTTTTATGTTGAGTTGCAGTTTGGAGTATATATTATCAGCGTTACCAGCCAGGTTGGGTCAACTTCTGGAGATTTGTTGCGCTGATTTATCTGTACCACGACTGGGATAAAGGTAAGAGGTCTTTTGCCAACTGAGCTAGCTGGCAAAAAAGAGCAATCATTTATAAAAATTAATACAACAATGGCGCTATCAAGCAACTCATTGCAAGAGATAAAACATCAGTGGAATTAATCAAAGCACACAAGAAAACCTCAGTTGAAATCGTGTACATATTATTTAAGCAAAAATAGAAAAGAGAGCAAATTCCTGCAGAGTGGATGCAGGGATCACAATCAAATTTCCAAAAAAAAAAGGCAACAGAATGCAAGAACAACAAATCGATAATGTTATTATATACAAGAGTAGCTGAGAGAAAATTGAGCTCGTTTTACACCAAACAGATGTGTTGATCAAATATGCACAGTAAGGATTATCCTAGATCAAGACGTACACCTGAACATATAAATTTTATAAAAGTATTTGATTCAGTGAATAGGTATAAAATGTGAATTACACTGAAACAACGTGGTATACCCCAAAAAGAATTATGAGAATACTATACGAAAAATATACAGTAGTGTTTAAATATACTAAAAAAAATACAGATTGAAAAAGGTGTAAAACAAACAAGGCTGAATATTGTCCCCAGTTCTCTTCGTTATTCTAATAAACTGGATTATGGTAGTTGTAGAAGACTAAGGTCTGTAAATATCACAAGCTTGGTAATATAAGTCATATCATGTCTTTCCATTATGCAGGGGGCATGAAAATGGCACCAAATGGTGAGAAATTTAAACCTCGTGGTGTACTAGAAATGAATTACTACCCCGCTAGAGACATGGCTATTACAGGGATGCGACCTTATCCCCACAAGACTGATTCTCTCCCACCTCCCAATACGGGAGAGAACCATGTCCCAACCTTTAAATCTCCTACCCACACCACATAATACCTCTCCCAAGTTCTATCCCAGACACCAACCTGCACTTGGCAAGCGTGGTGTCTTAAATTGCCATAAACCTCCAAACAAACCATGCATTCGAATTTCAAAATGACGAATTGTCTCCAGGTGACTAGAGCGACAAGATCGCAGTCGTTAGCCCTGCAGAATTTGGGAGAAGGGAGGGTAAAAATTCGATCGAGTTAAATAAGTCAAACCACAAAACTAAATAACGAAAGAAACTCCACATTGTAACTTAACAATGTTAGAACACTTAGTGCTAGTGCTAGTGCTAGTGACAGGGGACAACAATCTGTCGGTACCCTGGAAAGGACAAATACGTCAAATTGACATCAAGGCACCCTAACACAGACAAGCTTTAGTGGCGTTATATTTGGCTATCTATTTGAGTTAATTTAACTATATTAACCTACTTTGTTCATTATTGTTCAAGACATATTTACCTACTTAATTTTCAATAGACGCAATTCAAATTTTAACTGTTTCCTTTATGACATCTGCATGTGTTTATCGACAATTTTATGTGTTGTGCCCTGTTTTGTGATTTATGTAAGGTGATCCGACGAGAGCAAAGAAAACCAACCAAGGTAGGTTCCAAAACAGCTGGGGCCGTCTCGCAGGAGCACTGAAGTGCCACAGACTCCCCTTAATTTCGAGTTTCTAAAGAGGGGGTTGTTGAGAAACTTTGTTTCAGCCTCGATTATCAAAACTCGTGGCGCCTGTTCCCCTGCTTCATCTCCACTATAACCATCCTCAGCGTGACTGCACCTTGCTCCCTGAGCAATAGTCGGTCAACTATCTGTTGCAGGACAGTTGAGGCGTGAGTTGGGTGAGCTTTGCATTTTTAAGTATTAACGTGTTCTAACAAGAGTTTATTCTGTAACGTGTACCGCAGTGTAGCTTATTGGAGCCGGTGTTGTGTAATATTTACATTAGTGACCTAGTAGGAAACGATAAATATGAAACTAGCATTATTCACCGATGATACTGCTATAGTGGCCCAAAATTATAATCTGGAAACAGGCATCTCAGATGTAGAAAAAGCGGTTGACCAATTAACAGAGTGGTTTAGCAAATGGCGAATAGTAAATCAAAGAAAATGTGAATCAAAATTTTTACACTTAGAAGAATAGTTAATCCATCCATGCTGAATATCTGTGAAAAAAGCATTTCACAGTTTGAAATTTAGTTACCACATTAACGTAAAGCTAAACCAATGCTATGCACGTTTAGCGCTACTGTACCCAATTATACACAGAAAATCCACACTGAAGACAGAACGCTCGCTATTAGATAATATATAAAGCCATCTTAATAATAATAATAATAATAATAATAATAAGTTTATTGTACTGTACAGTATTCGTCAACAAAATAACATTAATATGTTTGGATACACATAATAAATTCATCGACGTTGTAGAAAACGTGTTGCTTCATGAAGGATTTCAGTCTCGTTGTGAACCCATCGTCCTTCCACTCCTTGGGGCACCTATTGTACCAGCTGACTCCACGATTTAAGTAGTCGGTAGTTATCATTCTGCTGTTGGGTCCTTCCAGCAGATCGTGTCCTCTCGTGAAGTAATCATGTTTACTTCCTCTTGTTGCTAGACCGTGGCGACGTTCAATGTGGATGTCCGTGAGCGTCTTAAAGATGTACATCGACACAACTGTCAGGATACCGTACTTGGAGAAGAGGGGTCTGCAGGATGTTCGCCTACTTACGTTTGCTATACTACGCAAAGCCCTTTTCTGCTCAATTAATATTTTCTGAATATGAGTTGTGTGACCCCATATTTCTATTGCATAGGCAAGTCTGGAATGGAAGAGCGAGTAGTATGCAGTTTTAGCCGCAGCTTCACTTGAGGTCTGACGAATTCGTTTGATGGCGAAGTTGACCCTTGACAATGCAAGGCTGAGGTCCTCCACCTGCGCTTTCCAAGAGAGCCGCGAGTCCACTGTCACACCCAGGAGTCTAACTGGTTTATCAGCATCCAGCCACCTATCCGTGGTGTAGTTTATCCGACTTGTCTTTTCTTTATTTAGCAATAGTTCGTTGCTGACGAACCAACCATCCGCTGCCTCGATAGCATTTGCCATGTTTACGTTTAAGTCATTTGTGGTTTCTCCACTAATGGTTAGTGTTGTATCATCTGCAAACATGGCAACATGTGCCGGTATGTAGCTCGGAAGGTCGTTCATATATATTAAAAAGAACAATGGGCCCAATATTGATCCTTGAGGGACCCCCCTCATGACTGAACACGTTCTGCTTCGGTGGCCATCCACCACGGTAAGTTGTCTTCTATTCTGGAGATAATTTTCTACTATATTGTATGCTTTCCCAGTTATTCCATAGTTGTTTAACTTTTGTAGGAATATGTCGTGCGACATGGAGTCGAAAGCTTTGCTCAGATCGCACATGAAGGATGCCGTTTTTTTCTTGTCATTTATCTCTGAGCAGACAAAAGTATACAGTGAATCCAGTGCTTTCTTTGTATTTCTGCCGGTTAGGAAGCCAAATTGACTGTCAGTAAAATAGTTATATTGGATAAAGTACTCACTTATTCTCTTGTGAAGAATTACTTCCAGGATCTTTGACAAGGCAGGCAGCACCGATATAGGTCTGTAATTCGCACAGCTTCCTTTATCGCCTTTCTTGTAGATGGGGTGTACTTTTGCGATTTTTAACTGATCTGGAAACTTTCCCACATGTAGGCACAGATTGAAGAGCTCTGACAATGTTGGTGCCAATATCTGGTCGACCCGTTTGATAACGCGCACATTCATGTCATATACATCAGTTGCCGTTTTATTTTTTAGTCCTTTTATTATGTCGGTGATTTCTTCTTCCGTGGTATTTTTAAAGTTGTTGAGCACTGTAGACTTCACAGCTATGTGGGTTGCCTTTAGGGTGTGATTGGCCTTGTCAAGTTGGTTTACAATCCTAGATCCTGTGTTGGCAAAGAAGTTATTAAATTCTTTGCAGGTTGGCATTGTTCCTTGTTTGCATTTGTTTGTTCTTCCAGTTTCTTTATTAATGATGTCCCAGATGACCTTTGCTTTGTTGTCTGCCTCAGCTATTCTTTTCAGATTATTCATTCTTCTCTCTTCTTCGGCTGCTTGCACGTAGTTGCGTTTAACAGTGTCTAGCATTCTCTGCATGTCCTCTGTACCATTATCTGCCTGTAGTCGGCAAAGGAATTTCAGGTTCTCTTTCATTTCACGTAGAAGGCTTGAGAATGTTGGCCGAGTTCCTTGAGGTTTGTATATCTTACGTGGAAAGCACTCGTCGACTGCCCAACCCATTACTTTTAGCAGGTTCTTACACATCATTTCAGGATCAAAGCTGTGTATGGTTCTCCATTCGACTTCGCTGAGGACCTCTGCAAATCGGTCGAGATTTTTCGAGGAGTAAATCCGTCGGTGCGTGGCCTTATTAATTGAATTGGATTCAAGCGTTATGCATTGTGGGTAGTGGTCACTAATGGTGTAGTTTAATACTTGCGCATTCATTGCCCTGTCGGTATTAACAAAAATGTTGTCAATACAACTCTGGGTGTGGTATCTTATTCTGGTTGGATGGTGTATTGTCTGCACTAATCCAAAATTGTTCATAACCTTGACAACTTCAGATCTTGAAGATGAGTATTCTCGGAATTCGATATTGAAATCTCCTGTGATGACTGTTTGAGTATCTACCTCAACATTATCGCCAAGCCAAGTCAGTACGTCCTCCAGTGTGGACAAGAAAACGTCTATGTTTCCATTTGGTGGGCGATAGATTGCAAGCACCACGGTTCTATGTTTAGCAAGGTGAACGCCCACTACCTCGCAGTCTTTTTCCACCGACATGGATTTTATATCAATGAGCTCCACTGCTTCAAGATGACTCTTCGTGTAAATGCACACTCCTCCGTAACCATTTTCCCGCCTGCAGAAGATGCTAGCGACGTCAAAAGTTGGAATCGCATACAATCCCGCCGTTTGGTCTGTTAGCCAGTGTTCGCTAACACAAGCAATGTCAATGCGCTCCTCCATTAACAGTTTGTACAGTGCATGACACTTGTTGGTAATTGACTGAATGTTGAGATGCATAATTTTTATTATGTTAGTAGCAGTCTTATGATCGGTTTCCGTTGCTTTAGTGGTTTGGAGATCGTCTTTGACTTCAGTTTTATTTTGGGTTATCATTTGGTTTTTCCAACCAAAAAATATATCGGCTCACTACTATGTTTTTTGGCCAATTTTGTGGGTCCATAAGGACATCCTTGTGGCTGAAATCCACACCCACTTTAAAACTTCCTGCAGGTGATTTACTGTCAACCCTGCTGTAGGTTATATCTTTAGATTTTATTAATTTTGCTATGTGCTCGACAAGGTGGCTTTCGCTGACTTCCGGGTGAACCCCTCTGACAAGTACCCAAGCCCTCTTATTGATGCCCTTGAGCGTAGTATTTTCCGCAACTCCATACACACTTTGTGTTGAGGTCTTTTTCCTTGATGATCGTTTCTTGATTGTGGTAAAGCCATCATCGTTTTCATTGGTTTGCGAGATGTTCGTGTTAGCTAGTTCTATTATTTCTTTCATTTTATGTTTTTGGACTGCTTCCAGAATTTTTAAATTATCTGGTTTAGGTGTCTGCGAAGGTGGCGGTGCTACAATATTGGACTTTTGCAGCGATGTTCTTTCCGATGATGTATTAGCTTGTTTCTTATTTACCTGCAGTGCCTGCTTGTAGGTGCCTTGGGCAATTACAGATTTGGTATTGTTTTGCTGCTGTTTCGTCTGGATACTGGCAGAATTGATCTGCATTGGCTGTGCTTTGGATGTTTTGTCGGTCTTTGGGATCTGTTCTATAATTTCTCTGCGGAGCTGTTCCCAGTTTGACATTAGTTGCAGTTTCATGCTTTCCATCTCTGTTCTGATCATATTTGTCAATACAGAGGCAAGGCTGGACTTGTCAAGTTCCAGCTGAGAAACTTCCTGTTTTAGTGAAGATCTCTTTTGAGTCAGATCTTCAATTTCCTTTTTCAGATCTGTGATCGTACCTTGGAGTGACTCCTCAGTTTGCGGTTCACTGTGATCTGAAGTATCCCTTGTCTGTGGTGTGTCATCTGGACAAGCGGGTTTTGCTGCCGATGTAGCACTATTTTTCTTGCAATCGTTGCATATAATTTCACCTCCCACAATTGAGGTTTTCCTGCTTCCACAACTTGGGTGGTAGGTATTCGAGCAATTTGAGCACAACATGCACGGGTTTTCATCCGGGATGTCTGATTTGCAATAGTTGCAAGTTTTTTTGGAGGTTATGTTTTCACATTTAGGGCAATTCCACTTGTTTAACTGCCCAGATGAGCTTAGGTCTGTGTATTTGGCTGGACACAAACCTACACATTCTATGTGATACCTGTTACCACATTTTGAAGTTGTACAATTGATAATATCTTCATATTTTGATAACTTCTGTTTACAGTGAGCACATGTTGGCGCCATCACAACACAGTATTAGTTTATTTCTTGAGACCAATTATAACATTGTAACGCCCCATTTCATTTAAACATTACTTTGGTATTCCGCTCCTTTATGCAACCGCATCTTTATTTTATTTTCCGCACCCTCCTATCGGGCGATGTGAAGCGTATAAATGTTGGGTTTTTCTGAAGAGCGCTCGACCACCAATAAAAGCGTACTTGGCTCAAAAATGTTCCGAGTTGTAGTATTCTAATACCAGCTCTCGTCAAGGGCGGCTGCGTCACAAAAATAATTGAATTGACGAATGCACAGCGGCGATTTCCAGCTGTAGTAAGATTTTCCTTTTAGTTTTTTTCTGTGAGTTCTAATTTCATCGTATTAGGCCTGCTTCTATGTCTACGGCTTTCGTGCCTACTGCTTCCTTGCCCTTACTGCAAGCAACAGCTTCCTGGTCTTAAGCTCAGATGGTTGGGGTTACTAGTGATCAGTCCTCTGGCCGAAGTCATCGTGAGTGCCAGATGCGGGCAGATTTGGTGATGATTTAACTTCCCTTCGGCTACAGCAGCTATCTGTATGCGCTTCAAGGCCTAATCTAACATTTTCAGACAGGGTCTGGCAAGAGCTACGCAGCATCACAAGATATATATATATATATATTTTAGCGCTACAGGCCGTTTAGGCCCTTGGCTTGGTTGACGATTCTTCTCCACTCCTGTCTGTCTTTCGCCCTGTTCCTCCAATCGTCCACTCCTAGTTTTGTCAAGTCCCGCTCCACACACTCCATCCATTTTCTTCGCGGTCTTCCTCTCATCTTTGGTTCCCATGCTTCTTCGAAAAATATTTGCTTTGTTACTCTTTCGTTTGTCATTCTTGCAATGTGGCCGATCCATCTCATTCTTTGTGTTTTGATGGTCGTTATTATTCCTGGTTCTGTGTATAAATCTTTTAGCTCCTGGTTAGTCCTTCTTCTCCACCCTATTTCTTCATTTTTTCCTCCATATATTCTTCGTAATATCTTTCTTTCCCATATTTCGAGTTTTTGTTGTGTTTCTTGATTTAGCACCCACGTTTCACTTGCATAAACCACTGCTGGTCTTATTATGGTCTTATAAATTTTTATTTTCACTTTCCTTGACACATTTTTTGCACTTAACACTTTTTGCATAGCACCCGCACTTTTGTTTCCAGCTGTTATTCTCTTCTCCACTTCCTTGTTTTGATCGTTGTCACTTGTAATTTCGGTCCCTAGGAACTTGAAATGCTCCACCTTTTCGAATTTGTATTCTTTGCCCTGCTCGTCTCTTATTTTTAGTGGGTCATTTGTTGTTTGTTCTCCTCTCTTCATTATCATATACTTGGTTTTTGTTTCGTTAATTTTTAGTCCAAAAGTCTTTGATGTTCTTACGACTTTCTTAATTAGGTGCTTTAGCTCTTCTTTTGTCCTAGCAACTATGGTTACGTCGTCTGCGTACGCTATGCACTGATGCGATTTCTTGATTATTGTTCCCTGTCTGTTTATGTTGCTATCTCTTATTATTTTTTCGAGTACCAAATTAAAAAGGATTGCTGACAACGGGTCCCCCTGTCTTAGTCCGCCGTTTACCTTGAAACTCCTTGATGTACATCCGTGCACTCGTACCTGGTTCTCGGTGCCTTGTAGTGTCATTCTGACAAGCTCTATAATTTTACCTGGTATCCCTAGGTCTTTCAGTGCCTTAAAAAGTTCCGGTCTTCTTATGCTATCGTACGCCTGCTTGTAGTCTATGAAAATTGCGTGTAGCTGGATGTTGCGTTCGTGAAACTTTTCTTGTATCTGCCTTACTGTGAAGATTTGGTCCATGACCGATCTGCTATGCCTGAAACCGCACTGATACTCTCCTAAAATTCGTTCTGTGTAGGGATTTAATCTTTTTGCGGTTACTTTGGCTAGGATCTTGTATAACACACCCAATAGGGCGATTCCTCTATAGTTTTCGCATTGAAGCCTGTTTCCTTTTTTGTGTATTGGGCACAATATTGCTATCATCCATTCATTGGGCATTCTCTGCTTCTTCCATATCTCCTTCATTAGTATGTGTATTTGTTTACATAGTTCCGTCCCCCCGTATTTTATTAGTTCTGCCTGTATTCCGTCTTTGCCAGGGCTCTTGTTGTTTTTGAGTTTTTTTGTGATCTCTGTTATTTCTTCCAGGGTTGGTGGTTCTATTTGCTCTTCGTGTTGGGTTTCCATTTCTGTGTATTCTTCTGTTGCCACATCCTCTGTGTTAAGCATCTCTGTGAAGTATTCTGCCCATCTTTCTGTTGTTTGCTTTTGCCCTCCAATTAGGTTTCCATCCTTGTCCAGGCAGTAGGTCGTGGTTGGTCGGTACCCTTTTTTTACTTCTCTAGCTTCCTTGTAAAAGTTTCTTATCTCTTTGTTAGTGTGATACTCTTCTAGTTTTTCTATTTTCTCTATTTCTTGCTTTCTTTTCTTTTCTCTGCATGTTCTTTTGGTTTCTCTTCTTGTCTTGCCTAAGAATTAACAGATCTACGAAGGTGTTCGATTACCAAACTGTAAGCGATAACAATTCATTTTATTTGCAACGCTTAACGCGTTTGTAATTCATTATTTCATGTGGCTGAAATTTTTTATGCACCTTATACGTATTTCCGCGAGCGTCCTTGACACGCTTGGCATGACACTTGTAATTAACGAAAGCATCGAGTTAAGAAAAAACTATTTGAACGTTTGCATTGCTTCCGAATTTTATTATGTTGCCAAGCCCATATTTTGGACTCAATATTGTTGATGGTTTGTTTTTATGCAGTAGGCTGTGCTTTATAATTGTTGTGAATTATTAAAAGTCTATTTAATGTTACTGGTTTACATTTTTTATTTGTGTATTCATGCTACGACCCTATTTGAACTGGCTCGTTTGTTCTTTCTAAGATTTAGGTTAAAGTGCGAGGCTTACAAGGTAGGTGGTTTAGTTTTAGTAGCTAGGTTGGTTTTTTGTTGTTTAACGACAGGCGCCCAAAATTGGTTAATTATGAAGTTTATTTTTAAACTTAGGGATCGCTGCCTAGTCTATACTCACATCATATTTTCTGCCAAGAGTTAGAGCTAGCTAGGGCTGTGCTCACCCCTCGTTAAAGGGTGGTACACATAAATGGCGCCCAACGTGGGGCGTCATTTATGTGTGCTCACCCTTCGTTTAAGGAAGAAACACATGCGCTTTAAAAGGGCACCATTTAAAAAATTAAAGTTGGTGATCATTCTTGTAAACTAAAAATAAATTGTAAATTTAGATTTCCACATAGTGCAGACGCTTTTACATATTTTCCATGCCTTCCAAGCTTTCAAAACTGATTAACCCTGTAGAAGCATACTCGGATAGCACCAAATAAGATCAAGTACTCTATATAATACAATACTGTCACAATCCACCAATTCTTTCCCTAGTATAACATATCTCCACTATGTTAAACAAGATTATAAAAGTAGGTACTTACACATTTACTTCGTTTACATGGGGTTGAGGAGCTTCTGGAACGTTCATGGTGATCGAATTGGTGCCAACATCCTCTATCGACGCTACGTGAGTATTTCCCTGTTTCACTATACGAACAATATTTCTTGACGTAGTCACATTATTTGAAGATGCTGTAACAAAATCGTTGGTTACTAATATGTCTTATGATGTACTATAAATTGTAAAACTTACACTCATCGACATTATCTTTTACAATGCCCGGAGACCCTGGATTCATTGAGAGCAGTTCTGTAATTATAGCATTTAGGCGATCAGGACCGGGTTTCTCAAGTTTGTTTGTGTTGTAGGTAGCACAGACGGCTTTAATGTCCTTTTTGGGGATGTCTGCGAACATTTCCTTCAGGTGTTTGTAGAGGTTGAACGTTTCTTGGAACAAAAATAAAGTTTAGTAAAGAAAAACTCCTGGGGCTATGCTTAAATATTAATAAGTGAGGTAGCTGTAATATAAAAATTAAGAAAAGATAAAAAGGACAACAACCTGTAATGGACCAATGTTAATAAATTTTGTAGAAAAAAAACATCGACAACGGCAATCTATCAGAAACAAAAACATCCACAAAGAAATACGAAAAAGCATTGATGAAAAAACTGACAGAAGTAATGACAGCGAAGAGATTATATAAAAATAAGTGAGAAACTGGTTTACCAAAAAAACTTACTATAACACAAACAGCCCAAATGCTACACACACACAAAAATAGCAAAACCTGGTTCAGCAAACAATGCAAGGACATAGTGGAGGCAAGAATCTACCAATACAAAGCTTATGCAAAACATACAGAATATTAATATGGCTTCCCACAACTTCTTGCCAAATTTTCTATCATTGAAAAAAGAATCCTAAAAAGAATATACAGAAGTCTAAAAGAAGAAGATACTTAAGGAAGAAGGATAAAAAACCGTCTAGATATGACTAGGAAATATTCAAACAGATTCCCATTTCAGCATTTTTCCGCATCCGCATTTCAAATACTAGCTAGCGTCTCCCGGCTCATTTTATGATCCGTCGATTTAAATTTAGATGTGCTTGCTTGGCGCATGAATGACGCCTTATCTTAATTGCTTTTTGGCTCCAGAGCGTCGGCCGTTTCGTACAAGCAGGGGCTTGTTTGCCGCTGTGGGCGCGGAATGTGGTTACTTCATGCGGTGCAATAAGACGTAATCCTGACTTCTCCATATGAGTTAGAGAGAGAACAAGTTAAGTAGCATAAGCGCGCGTTCCCTTGGGCTTTAGGATTCATCTGCCAGACTTGGAAGAGGCAACACTTGTGGTAGTTCGTTTCGTTACGGCGGAAGCCCTGTGCCTCAACCGGGCAACGTCGAAATTAAGTGAAACTGTGTGTGGGTGTTATCGGTCATTGTTCTTGGTCACTTAAGAGATGTGTGGTGCAGTTATTAGCTGAGGAATTCTCATATCGCAGAGTTGGCAAGCTTCAATTAACGCTTGGGGTGGATAATTAATTGGGAACCTTTTTCATGCTAATTGTTGTTAATGGAGTTACGTGTACTGTACCACAATCTTGCCTGTCGATTACGTTCATCGTTCTAGTCTCTGAAGATTTAACATTGTGCAGACCCGCTAGACAGATAGCACCCTATGTCGTTTCTCGCAGTTCTTCAAGCATTTTGGAGCAGTCGCTTGGGCACAACCTGCAACTCCGTTGGACATCAAAACCGTAGCAAGCTGAACCCCTCAAAGATACTGTGTCTTTTGTAGTAATTTTAAAGCGTACAATGAGCAGTGTCGCCATGTTACATAGTGTTGCAGACAATTTAAAATTAAGCGTTTGAATTGTTGTTACTGTTCTTAAGTCATGTTTGTACTTAGCTTAACATTGTGAGATTAAAGCAATTACTGTCATTGAGTCAGATTTGATTTTTTACCGTCAAGATTTTTTGTTTTTAAGCAGTTTCATTGTGTAATTAAAGTTGTTACCGTTTTTGAGTCAGTGAGATTTTCTGTCAAGTTTACCGCCTGTATTTAGATTTTGTTCACATACATATTTCTACGTTAATATAGTTCAATTTCAATTAGTTGTGCTTTTCTTTAGTAGATGTATGACGTTTGCATGTGTCTTTGTGATGTTTTTCACTGTAAAGTCCAACGCAGCTGTAAGTGGACCGTCGGCCAAGCACTGCCAAGGTTGGATCAGAAAGGTTGGGCCATCACTTCCACTTTCTCGGTGAGCCCATTTGTGTTTTTCTCGATTTAGTAAAGTGGTGGCGTCTGGCAATTAACATCTCTATTTCGTTTACAAGGTCGTAGCCCTAATTAAGGTCGTAATAAACCTCCCTTTCTCCATCTGAGTGTTAGTCGGCAACTTTTGTTACAACCCATCGTAATGTAATTGGGGCAACAGATCCAAGAATGTTCCAATTTGTGTCGTTTTATCGGGTAAGTGTTGGTCGAGTATTTTGAATGTCAAATTCATGTCGCAACATCGCTTTCGTAGTGTAACAAACCTAAAAATTGTGAAACCCCCGAAATAGTGAACCTGCCTTCCAAAAAATAATTCATTAGATCATGATTATTGTATTCCGTATTGGCTACTGTACTGCAGCCACTGGTGATGTGTTCCATTATTTCTATTTGGCTGTTGTATCTTCGGCATCTTTGATTACATGTTTGCAGTAGTTTCTGGTTTTTATAATCCTATCGTGGATATCGATTATAAATTCTCAGTTTCTGCATATACGTTTGAAGTTTTCAGCCATTTGTTGGATGCTATTTTATCGATATGAGGTTATAAGAGGTGATTGATGTGTGTACCGTGTAGTGTTTAGCTTTCCAGTTGTTTATTTTCATCCTGTCGATCTGCCTTTCTAGTGATAGGTTTCTATTGGTAAATTTAAGTAGTGATTTATGTATAGGTGAGTCTGGTTCTCTTCAGTAGATATATCCTGAGATTGTAAATTTGCGAGTGATGTAAATTTTTAATGTCTATGAAAGCTCTTCCTCCTATTTCTCTTGATAATGTAACATTATTATTATTAATAATAGTGTATTCATCACAATACTATTTTACAAAACTTTAACCTAAATTTAAGTCAAAATTTAAATTACTTTTTCTAAATCAAACTTAATTTTTTCTCTGGTATTTAAATATATAACAAATGTTGCCGAGCGAAGGCCTACCCTTGGCAGTTCCATATCGTTCAATCTCTTGCAATGTTTGTGCACACTAGACCTGAGTGGTTTTGGATTTCGTATTGCCATCTTATTTTCGATTGTTCACTTCCTCTCTTGTACAGGTTTGTGTTTGGTTGCCAGAGTGTTATTAGTTTTGTCCATTTGTTGGTGTGTCGACAAATGACGAGTCCGGGTAAAGCAGGCCTTTGCTGCCCGAGCCAACAGGACGCTTCAAATTCCTGCATTTAACGTAACGCACTTATTCGTTGCTCTTTTTTGTCTCATACAACATTTATCCTGTATCTGTTGGGTCCTATTTTGGCAAGGATAAAGCCTGTGCTATGTATAAATTATTACTTTTATCTATTACTCAGTTAAAGTAAAAATAAATATTTTATTTTTTCAAGGTACTCAACCGGTATATATTTGAAATTTTCTCGGTTTCATGCCACGTAGATATATAATCTGCATGCAAAATATCGTCTTCCTCCAACAAATAGTTGAGTTATATATACCGCCAACAGGCAGAAAACCTGTTTTTCGTCATTGGAAGGTGATTTTTTCGCGATTACAATAATTCCTTCGCCTTTTAAACAAAGGAAGTAAAAAAACCGTACTGTATAAAGCAGAGCGGTGAAAAAATTTCAGAAAGCTCTCGGGGAATTACCGAATTTTGCGGAAACTGTACAGCAGCGTGCTGACATCGTACGTCTGTTTAGTTGTTTCTGTCAACGCAAAAAACTTTTACCATAAAAAAACTGCAATTATTTGGCGTTTAGAATAGTTGAATGTTTCTACAGCTAAGGAATTTTATGTAAGAATTTGTTAATATCTATGCTCGAATAAATAACGATGATGCAGCTTTTGACAAATTTGAGCAACCGTCTAGAAGGGAAACATTCTGCAATTCAAATAATTCGAAATTATTTTACATTCAATCAAGATATGGGATAATTGCTTGGGGCGGCGCTTATGATAATACCATCAACAAACTAATGTCACTACAGAGAAGCATATTAAAGGTAATTTTTAAAGACAACTTCTGCAGATCAAAACTGCCTCTCGATATAAAAAGTATTTTTGCCCTTGAGTCTATAAACCTATTTCATGAGTATCACAAATCTAATTTTGAGACCTCTATCAGTAGAAACAAAAGCTTGCTAATGCCTCTGATATTCAGGACAGTCAATTTTAAGAGTATATTATATTTTATGTTATATTATATTTTATGTTATATTATATTTTATGTTATATTATATTTTATGTTTTTTGTATTATTTGTTCTGCGCCAGCCCTATGTACAGACAACTGGTTTTGTCTCTATAGGATTTTGGATTGCAATTGTATGTAATTGTAATCTTAATTTTGGCTTATAAATAAACAAACAATAAACAAGATTCGAAAGGGGCAAACACATCACATCTGCCATATTACAACTACAAGTTATAACCGTAATATGAATCGGTGAACAGATCAAATCAACAAAGGAAATCTGCGTCGCCAACTAGACGACGATAAAACAAAAGAACAAAAACATTTGTTTACCGATACGCCACGATCCTACACAAATTTTAAAAACAAACCTCTGCAGAAAAAAAACAATAAATTGCAAACAGCATGCCAGTTTCTAAAGTGCAGCAAATAACACCCATAAAACTTTATGGGAAAGGGACGAAGCACAGAGTCCATCAGCGCGGCTCAAATTCGCCGCAATTGGAAATCTGGTTTAATTAACAAAAACCCTCCTAATCAATAGTGCGCCCTAACGAAACTACACATGCAGGGTACCTATCGATAGGAAAAATTAACCGCCAGCTAATAAAAGTACTCCCAAGTCGCGGACAAAAGGGACAAGCCTTGTATTACAATGTTTTTTCCCAACCGGAGGAAACGTCGCGGCCCGTTATACGGACGAATGTTGTCCAGGAAGCGCCCTTAACCCACAGCACGCCGACGCGTTTGTAACGGATAAATCGGGACAAAGGCCAAATACAGCAGGCGAATGTACAAATATTACAAATTAAATTTTAATTAGCGGTAGGAAGAATCAAATGCAGGAGTATTTGGTATCAAAAAACAGAAAAAATCACGCAAATAATAAAAACAAGGAGAACTTTTTAACACACTCAGTAATGCTTAAGTAATTTTATACGCGGAGCTCGAGGGAAACATATCCTGATTTTAATTAAAGCCAAACGAAACAGCAAATGGGGTATCATTAGAATCGGCATTTCAACGGCCATCCATTGCGACACTCATCAAGGCGCTAATATGTCGCGCCGCGGAAAAATCCGCGGAATTATTAAATACGGGGAAAATAAGCAGTCATCCCTTCTCCTCGGACCAATGAGCGTCCAGGATGCGCAAAACAAAGGACGGGGCTCCTTTAAATAGAGTTACCCAGGCCAGAAGAAATCACTCAACCCAGGAGAGTCCACCAGGAGCCAACCAGCCTTCCAGGACAACACTCAGCACCCAGCAGCCTCCAGCCTGCCACACTCAACTCCGGAGAGTCCCAGCAGCATCCAGCCTTCCAGGACCAACTAGCAGCTCTCTTCAGGGCCATCCAGCCGCCTCAGGACTTAGGACGAGAACCAGCCAGCGCTCTTCCGGACTTTGTCATCAGGGCCATCCAGCCACTTCAGGAGTTAGGACGAGAACCAGCCAGTGCTCTTCCGGACTTTGTCATCAGGGCCATCCAGCCACTTCAGGAGTTAGGACGAGAACCAGCCAGCGCTCTTTCGGACTTTGTCATCAGGGCCATCCAGCCACTTCAGGAGTTAGGACGAGAACCAGCCAGCGCTCTTCCGGACTTTGTCATCAGGGCCATCCAGCCACTTCAGGAGTTAGGACGAGAACCAGCCAGCGCTCTTCCGGACTTTGTCATCAGGGCCATCCAGCCACTTCAGGACTTAGGACGAGAACCAGCCAGCGCTCTTCCGGACTTTGTCATCAGGGCCATCCAGCCACTTCAGGAGTTAGGACGAGAACCAGCCAGCGCTCTTCCGGACTTTGTCATCAGGGCCATCCAGCCACTTCAGGAGTTAGGACGAGAACCAGCCAGCGCTCTTCCGGACTTTGTCATCAGGGCCATCCAGCCACTTCAGGACTTAGGACGAGAACCAACCAGCGCTCTTCCGGACTTTGTCATCAGGGCCATCCAGCCACTTCAGGACTTAGGACGAGAACCAGCCAGCGCTCTTCCGGACTTTGTCATCAGGGCCATCCAGCCACTTCAGGAGTTAGGACGAGAACCAGCCAGCGCTCTTCCGGACTTTGTCATCAGGGCCATCCAGCCACTTCAGGAGTTAGGACGAGAACCAGCCAGCGCTCTTCCGGACTTTGTCATCAGGGCCATCCAGCCACTTCAGGACTTAGGACGAGAACCAACCAGCGCTCTTCCGGACTTTGTCATCAGGGCCATCCAGCCACTCTGCCCCGACAGCAGCCCACGTCGCGGCCCCCGCTGGCGACGGACCACCCGTCCCCGGACTCCCCTAGCGGAAGCCCGACCCCGTGTCCCAACAACGCCCCGCTCCAGCCACCGTCCCCGAGAGGGTTACTCGCGCCGCCGACGCCCCAGGAGAACCTCGCAGCCCCGCTCGACGCCCCACCCAGAGCATCGCCAGCGCCCACAACAAGCCGTGCCCGAGTTTAGACGACTGTTTTGTACATATTATATCAAGAGATCCAAAAAAAACTGTTTCTCAGCGGGCTGTGGAAATTCAACGTATGAATATGTTGGTGACACTGTACGTCAATGTCAAATTCGAGGTTATCAGGTTAGGTTTTCCGTCAGTTATGACACAAAATGACGCAAATCCTAACCTGCTAACCTCGAATTTGACATTGACGTACAGTGTCACCAACATATTATTCATACGTTGAATTTCCACAGCCCGCTGAGGAACAGTTTTTTTTGGATCTCTCGATATATAGTAGTAAGTTGGTTTTTGTTTGTATGCATCATCGGGTCATTAGCAATAAACGTATAAAAAGTTTACACCAATTATTTAGCAGCATCAATAAGGGTAACGCCTACACCCCTCCTTCCGCTGACGCCATTGTAGAACCTACCACTGAGCTTTGATCGAGGCGTTTTAACCGAAGTAACGTTTTTGTAAAGCAGACAATTATGAAAAAAAAAACCTTGAGAATATAAGTTAACTTAAGAATCTCCAAACTGAGATTGGAAAGATGACGGTGCAGTTTAAAGTTTAGCAGTGACCTCGAGAATGTCAAAAAAAGCCTTTTGAAAATTAGGACTTTTTAAAATTAGAAATGTACTTGACAAGTCATAAATGACCTTAAGAAGCTCAGAATGATTTTAGAACATTCCCGGAATGATTTTAGAATATTCCAAACGTACTTGACACTTCCAAAACAACAATTAAAAATGTAAAACCTGTAACATCTTAAAAGTACCTTGAAAATATCTCAATTTAAACGATTTCAACAGGTTCAAAACCACCTTGACAATTTACAAAAGCCTAAAGAATATCTAAAGGGTCCCTGAAAATCTCAAAACTGCGAAAATTATGAAAATGACCTTGGAATATTAAAAACCACCTTGAAGAATACAATGGGACCTTTACGATTTACAAATACCGTGAAAATTTGTAAAAGGATTGTAAAAAGCTACCTCGTAATCTCAAAACAACCTTGAGATTAAAAAGTTACCTTAAAAATTGAAAACACCCTTCAAAATATCTCTAAGGTATTGAGCATATCACAAAAGTCTTGGCAACATGAATTAAAAAATTACCTTAAATTGCCCTTTAAAATATCGCAACGATGTTGAATACATTACAAAAACATTAAGAATATGAATTCGATTTTGGAAATCTTGAAAATGGAAAGATGGCAACAAAGTTAAAAGCTTAGAAGTAGCCTTTCAAAACGACCTAGATTTCAAAAAGGCCGTGAAAATTATGAAAACGATCTTGAACATTTTGAAACATATTGTTATAGCCTCAGCGCTATGTTATTATTATATTAGATTTAAATAGATAAATTTTATTTTAGATTAATTTATGTAAAAATATTGTGCCCTCAATTAAATTATTTACTCTTAAATTTATTTCTTTTACTAGCTCCGGTAGAACATTTACTCTTAAATCAGGTTAGGTTATAAAGGATGATTAATTATTATTTGCACTTATTCATCTTTACTCTTGTCTTGATTATTAAAATGATTATACTTCATGGTTAATTGGTGTGGTATGAGAATGATATCAAATGACACTTCTATAACTGTCAACGTCAAATTATTAACATGAAAGGTTAACTAAACTCATATTTTTTACAATGAATATCGTTTTAAACATTAAGAATGGTAAGTAAGTATTTCTTGTAAATATGTTATTCGCTCACTATTGAAAACTTATTATTGTTTATTTTTTTACATACACCTGTGATTAATTTAACTTAAGTGCTCCAATCAGATGTTCCCGTCCAATCAAGTACATGCTGCCTGCTTATTCCGGTGTCCAGATAAAGCCAGGTACGTAACGCTCCTATTAACCATGTATAACAGCTGTTGTTACTAATTGCTTCATTGTAGCTCCAATAAAGATCCCAGATCTGCAACTTACTGCTCTGCAGGAAGCCTTAGTTAAATCTGCGACGAAGAACTGTCAGCAACCCAAACTGATATGATGAATGGACTACGGAAGCAGATTCACGCACAGCAACCCAAGAAAACAGCTTTCCTCCAACAGCAATTCCAATGCAGTATGCAACGAAATCCAACTCAGGTGTAGATGTATTCACGTGTTAGTGACTCCAATGCAGCTCATCCAAATGAAACAGGATACTTTAGACCAACCTCCAATAGTAATTCCAATGCAGTACGCATCAAAATCCAACTCCGGTGTAGGTGTATTACCCCAGTAGTGACTCTAATGCAGTTCATCCAAATCCTCCGCAGATTTCATCAATCCATAAAGACTATTTTGTTGATCGTAGCTGTTCACTTTTTTCTTGTAATATCATTATTTTTATTCCTTGTCCAGTAGTCCATCCGTAACTTTATTGATATTATAGTTTGTTTAAAATTTCTTACTTTGCATTCATTTATTATTATATTAGTCACTTATACCCCTTTATACTTTTCAAATTAGAAATTCACGTCTTAATATGGGTTTAGTCTCAATTTATGTTTACTACAAAATTGTACATGTACTATTTTATTATAAAAAATTCGTTACTTTTAATTCATTTTAAAAACTAACACTCAGGGATAATTTACATTACAATTTATTTATATTAATTTGACATTTCATGTGACTTTTCAAAATATTTATTTATTCAAATTCAAATAGCTATCCTGCTCTTTTAATATTTGAATTCACCTTTTATAAAATATAATGTTTTAACAATTGAGCACTTTTATTATTACATAATTAATCTGTAGGTATGATTAACTTTTATAAATTAATTATTAGTCTTGAGGTACGATATCATAACAATATATAAATTAAAAACGACCTTGATAATTTAAAAATTACTGTGAAAATCATGAAAAAGGTTTTGGAAAACTGAAACTGATCTTAAAATTTCACAAAAAATCTGGAATGTTTTTTTAAAAGATCTTGAAAAATATTAATACATTGCTGATTTTAAGATCACCATGAAAATAATGAAAACAACCTTTGATTATTTTAGCAACATTCACAATTTCAAACGACCTTGAGGGTTACTCAAGCGACCTTGAAATATTGAAAACTTCCTTGGAAATTCAGGAATGACCTTGGGGGTTACTACTTTATTACATAACTATTTTTTGATATTCTTCCTTCATCATCCAATCATTTAATGGGGAATGGTTCTTTTCCAAAAAATTAATAACAAATATTTAAAAAGTAGAGAAAACATGAGAAGACCCATATGTCACCATTTTTCAAATCTATTTTTCTAGGATGTCCAGAAACTATTAGAAGTAGAGGATAAAGTTTAACGAGAAACTTGCTACTTTCCTTTTTCCTCAAAATAGCATTTCGTGTAAAAGATACTAAATTTGTGTAATGTAATCAACGTAATATTCAGCTTAATAATCAATATTACTTGACGTCAGCTTATGTTTCCTTTAAGTTTTGCTAATTAATGTTGAGATCCTTCAAAGTGCATTATTAAGAAGCTTGTAACTGGCCTGAGTCATAGCACCCTTGAGCCATTTAATATTTACACATGCTAGAGTAAAGCTGTGCTGTATTTTTTATATTATAACAATTAGGTTAAGAAATATTTAAAATACGCGCTAAAATGGTTTGGCATGGTTATTCTTTGTAAATGCGAGTAGAACATAGCCTTTAGCACGTTTATATTCCATTTATATGTATGTATATATTCATCTAGAGTACATAGCGTGTAAATACAGAAAATAAAGTCATTTATTATTATTATTATTATTATTATATGTAAACATCCTAGCTTTTATTTCTAGCAAGGTTATTAGAGTGTGTAGTTTCAGAGTTATAGGTATAAACGAGGCAAGCTCAGAGCAAAGCTGTATTGACATTGCTATAACCACACTAAGGTAAGAAACGGGTTTTGTGCGTTGACAACTGAGTTAGCTAGCAAACAAAGGGCAATTAAAAGTTAAAGTAACGTAAGGTAGGGGCAAAATAAAAGCCGCATCACATTTTGGTGCCCGACGCAAGGGCTTAATAAACGTACCGTTACAAGCTGTAAGTGTATAAAATATCACTTACAAGAAATGCATGTCCACTGCACTGAACTTCACATTCATGAGGTGCATGACGGATAGCTCTTAAGACACCAATTGTGGATCTACACATATTTGAAAACGAGCGTACAGTACGAAATATAAAACTAGTTAGAGACTGACTAGAACTACATTGCTATCGAAGTTTAGAAATTTTTCAAGACAAGTGTTGTACGCCTATATTTAATAATAATTGAAAGATATGTGCAACAAAAAATTTAAAAACTTACTGCGAGCTCCTTCACTTGAAGAATTGCTTGTTGACGATACAGCATCCTGAACTACCATTTCTGAGTCAGTAGCACCAGAGGTCGAAGGAAGGACGTTTTCCAAGGTGACTTCATCTACTACTGTGGAACTTTCTAGATTATTACTATTTCCAGTCGTATGTGTATCTTTCGACTTTTGCGCCAAGCCACCATAAAGGGAATTGCAGAACTTAGTGTCAACTTCGACTTCTTGGGTGACCGAATCAGTTTCTGCCATAGCAGTTGAAATCTTTCGATCTATTGTATCAATATCTTCAATCAAGAAGTTCAAGATCTCGTCTACTTCTGTACGTTTGTTATCAGACTGTTCCCTTTGTTCAAGCTGGGGAGAGTGAGGTAGGTTTGTATCGGCTTTCCCTACAAATACTTCTTGACTGGTATGCGAGGATGAATCGATAATTGTTGATTCTGAATCAGCCAACTGCTGCATTTGAACCAAAACAGCTACTGCTTCGTCAGCTGTGCAGGAATCTTCATTTGCCCCATCTGTAAGTATGTATGATTTAAGTTTATTGTTAATTGTTATGTTGCCAGTATCATATACGCTTGCCAGCATATTTTGATAAGACAGAAAGTAAATAAATAATTAGATTAGCAGCTGGGATTCAACAAACTTTCTCAATCGCCTAGTTTTAAAATAGTGCAGAGAAGATTGTTAGTTGACAAGACGCTAATTAAGATAGAAATATCAGGCCTTTCAAATGATAAGGCTTCATACAAGATTACTTTTTCAGTAAGTATTTAAGCATTGTTTAATCATAATCCAAAACATTTCCGTCAATGCTATGTTACGGTTGATAAAACTTGGATTGATCACTTTGATCCCAAGTGTGAACAAAAAAGTGACGAGTGGCTTCACCCCGAATCTTTTTCCCCATACAAATTTCGTGTACAGGCTTTAACGGACAAGATAATGGCTAGTTTTTTGAGATATTGACTCGCAGATTATCTGAAACGTAATCGCACAACTACTGGTTAATATTATGCGACATTAATTACAAAACATTGTGACATTGGTGCAGAAAAATAAGCCAAAAATTACAAGAACCTGGAAAAAATTAGTACAAGCAAGGAATTTGGTAGAGATGTTACATTTACCTTTTTATTCAATATACTGAAAGTCCCTTAAAATCAAAGTTGTACTACGGTCGCTGTGTTAATAAATGGCGGCTCATTTTTGGTTTTTTCTATATGATTCCGTAACCGATACAGGTATAAAAAAGTTTTAAATAAAACATGTGCTGTGTTAACCTTGTAAAGACTTCTATTTTCGTAAGTGTTTCAATTGTTCACTCGTAGGGGGACTCTGTATGCACGTTTCGAGGATTAACCGTGTTACAGATTAAGTCCAGTCTTTATGACAGAATTGGCATCGGCCAGACGGAGTCTGAGCGACAAGTCTGAACTTGGTTTGAACCTACGTGGCGAAATGCTCGTACATCGTTGGAATATGTGATGCAACATTTGGAAATAGAAGAAATTCGTATATGTAAGAGTGAGCTGGAATGTGATGCTGAGGTGAGTCTTCGTTCATTCTCCGCGTGTTTTTGGATATCGGTTACGGAATCTTAAAGAAAAACAAAATAAGCCGCTATTTTTCAATATGGCGGCCGTAGCACTATCCAATTTTAGGGGACAAATTCCTTGCTTGTACTAATTTTTTCATGGTCAAAACTTATTTTTCTTGTACTATACGTGAAAAAGCTATTTTTTATGGTAGAGCAGAGAGCGTTGTGATTCTTCTATATGGAAAGAACGTGATGCAAGAATTCTAATAAAAATCAAAGGTATCTTCTCACACGAAAATCATGTAAGCAGAGGTCGTAAGACCTCACAGACGCACTGCCCATTAACGTGTTGGAGAGAATAGTTTCAAAAAGTGAGATAAAAAAATGATAACTTTAAGCACAAAGAGCCACCAGAGCTTGGCCTACGCAAACAATGTTGTACTAATGGCAAGATCAAATTATGATTGTACAAGACGGTGTTAAAACCTATTGTGACATATAGTAATTAAACCGAGGTGGTAAATAATGCAGAGAAAAAATGAACAGAGGCATGGGAGAAGAAGATTTCAAGGAGGGTTTATGGAAGAAAGAAGACAAAGAAAGGATAGCAACGAAGAAGGAACTGTTATATGAGAAGCAACAATTAACCAGTTCATTAGAGCCTGAAGACTGAAGTAATTCGGTCATGTTACACCCCAAACAAACATTTAAGTGATGCATTTTACATTTTAATAATTAATATTCTGACTATTTCAACAATAACCTGTGGCTATTTATAGCTACAATTAAATAGCATTAGCGCATAAGTTTTGGGGAAAGCACAGCTGATATTTTGGTTACAACGGGAGCACCCCTAATAAGGTTGTGTTTGTTGTCCGTGTAAGGACTTTCATAATTATCTCCATATTTAATTTCAATAGATTCAAATTTTTGTTGCCTTTTATTTTTGGGTTTGTGCATGTGTTGTGTACTGTTTGTAATGTCTCCCAGCGACCTGCAAGTAAACCATCAAGGTAGGTCCATGGATGTTTGAGCTGGGATGTCTTACACAGCTGGCATCAAAACTAAGCAACTATTCTCCTAGTTCAGATTTCAAAGAGGGTTGTTTTGTTCTTTAATTAAATTCCGTGACGCTCATTTTTGCATTGTTTGTTTTACAATTACGAACCGTGTAATCTACGTTGTATCAAATGGAACCCCCCCTCCCACTGAGTTTAGCTGGTCAACTTTCTATTACAGGACTGTTGTGGCGTAATTAGGGTGAGCTTTGCCTTTTGATTTTGCTGAAGTGTCTTAAATACCTATTTAGACTGTAACAAGTCCACGACCCAGATGGCTACAAGTTATGAAAGATTTAGAACAAGAATTAATCCAGAACTGGAGGATAAAGACGAAGAACCGAAAAGAATGGAAACAAATCTTTAAACTTATCTAAGATATTGATTTTGTTTGCTGTAGCTGCTATTATCCACAAATGTTTTTGATCATCGCGCTGTCTAATGTACTAAAATTGAAACAATTTTTTGGCTTCGCTTAATTGTTTCGCCAATTATCCATTTATTTCAGGCCTAACCTGTATATTTTTAGTTGAATTATAAATGCCCTGCATTTCAAATTCTTAAATTTTCCAAAGCAGCTTATTTTGTACCTGGATCGGGTTCCTTTCGTTCGAGCGATGCACTTTTGACCAGTGCTATCTGTTATCACAGGCCGTTGTAATGCGAGCTTTCCTTTGGAAGCGAATTTTTCGTCGAGCACTTGCTGTCTTCGCCTGAGCCCGCCGTCACCGGCGCGGTTGAGGTTTAATTGTTTAAGTCAAATTACGTGCGCTCAACCAATTTTTATGGGCATTGTGTTTCCAAGGGCTGATTATGATCAGGTACGATGGCGCTTTTCTGTTTTGTTATTCCCATAGTAATTACATTTTCTCTTAGCTCTTATATAATAGTTTAAACCGAAGAATTTAATCTGGGACGCAAAGCCGCCGTTCTGCTTTGATTTTTCGACACCGCCTAATATCCAGCCTAACTGCTGCAATCTGGAAATTTATTCTGCTTCGATTGCGGGCCCATTCAAGGTGCTGTAACCATTTGGTGTAGCAACCCTTGACCAACATTTTTCCCCTGTCCGCAAGTAATGGGCGTTGGAAAATCCAGGTTAGTGCCGCTTTTGAGGTGGTTATTATATTGAAAGCAGATGGTTTCCCCGGCCTGCAAGTTGATTTGGTCCAGCTGTCTACAATTACTTTCTATTAAATTACATTCGGTACTCGGAATTTGGATTCCAAAACCATCCACCGTTTAAAATTTGTGTTTACGTTCACTGTCATTACATAACTATATAGCTGAATTTAATACATGTTTTTATTTGATATGTTTCTGGATATTATTATATTTAATCTTGATCAATATTTAAAGCTACAATTTTGATGTGTATTGACCCTTTGTAAAAGGTGCATTCACGTTTTTTTTTCAATAGGTTTTATCAAATGACTTAGGTATGCATATCCCACGATTGATTTGAAGTTACAGTTATTAGAATAACCCAAAATGGGTTTTTGATTTTTATACGTGTCGCAAACTTCAGTTAATGTACACAACCTTGTCTTGACTTTAATGGCATTTTAATTATTCTGATTATTTATTATTGATTCTACAAGACCATTTATTAATTACGAATTAAACGCTAGTCACTTGTAGTTCATTTTAATTCTTTGAAATCTTTTGATTTCTGGCGCCCATTTCCTTTCCCTTTTTGAAGACATTCCAGAGTACACAGCTGATGATTTGAACCTACGGCCCAAGGCCGCCGAAATTTGAGTTAGCTCGGCCATCGCGGTAAGTAAAGAGTTTTCAGAGCTGCCATGGTGTATAAACTGTAGGGGGGTTGATCTGCGATTTTTCCTTACTACCATTGCTTAATTTTATTAATTAATCGCAGGTCGGCTTCTTTATTGTTTCAAAATCTTAGGAATACATTACAATTAAATTCCAAGTTTTAAAATACTTCTCATCATTATTTAATTTCTTATAGAAGACGTTTGCAAATTAAAGAAACTTGAAAATGTAAAATTTGATTCAGTTTTAATATGGATACCAAAAACTAAAAAAAATAATAAAAAATTACAAACAACTGTTGCAATATACAGTGTGAGGGTCGCGTAATTACAAACATTTTATTTTTTATCTATCTTATTTTTAGGACGAACACATTTTATTTCTAGGTCAATGATAACCCGTAGTTTATAGATGTATTTTATGTATGATATAAGTAAAAATTATATCACGTAACGAAAGCTTTCGTTTGTTTTGTAATCAGACTCCTTTCGCAGCTGTTGAGCGCGCCTCGGCGCTAAAGTCGAAAATTCCTATATTAGATTTATGGCCAGGGGATTAGCCGCGTTTGAGGGACAAACAGCCTCCAAACCGCCGGCTAAATTAGTTTAGGAATTTATTAATTTACGATTTCAGACAAGGGAAACACGTGTCCAAAGTGGTCGTGGGAAACATTTTAAAACGCGACATAAAAGGATTAAAAACAGTCGTCGGTTTGGAAGGGAAGCTACCAATTAACATCGCGTCGCTATAGCAACGAAATTTAGATTTCGTTGTCATTGGCGGAACGCCCCGCGACTCAAGACTGGAGGGGTTCTCGTAAGTTGCATAAAACGCTCTGCATAGACCGGAAGAAAGAAGAAAAACGAGGTCTGGTGTAACTGGTAGTTCGACGTGTAACACGGAGAACTATTACAATAGCTTCTAACTTATTTAACCCTTACTTCAATTGGTATAGCGCAGCCCGACATCTCAAGGGGTTTATCTCCTTGTTAGTACGTAGGCGTTTGTATCAATTATTTGCTCTCCTTACTTCACTAGGTACAGCGCAGCCCGACATTGCAAGGGGTTTCTCTCCTTGTTAGTACGGAGGCGTTTGTATCAATTCTTTGCTCTCTTCACTTCACTAGGTACAGCACAGCCCGACATTGCAAGGGGTTTCTCTCCTTGTTAGTACGGAGGCGTTTGTATCAATTCTCTGCTCTTCTTACTTCACTAGGTACAACGCAGCCCGACATTGCAAGGAGTTTCTCTCTTTGTTAGTACGGAGGCGTTCTATAAATTCTTTATCTGTCGCTTACTTCACTTCACACCGACAGTACTCCATAGTAACCAGACAGCCCTTCTTGCCATTAGGTGAGATAACAACGAACGCCCGTTGTCCGGTTAGGCTCCGAAACAGCGCAACAATTGTAACAGTAATGTCATGCTTTTACTTTAGCCCTAATAAAGAACAATCGATTTCCATAACGTTGTTTTCTTTTGGTGTAAGAACTGAAGGTCCCCAGCCCCTACACGAACTGAGCAAAGTTAGCCTAAGTACGAACGCTCAGGTTAAGCAACTGTAACTCCGCCAAATCACCCGCCGTAACCAGTAGAAAAAAATTACACAACGTAGGCACATACGCGAACAAAAGGTAACCAGGGTGTGCACCGTTACAACAGGTATCCAGCAATGGGAATGAAACGCGAGGTAGCCATGTACCCTGATTAATCCTGAATGGAAAATTGTAGTGAAAAAAATTGTATGGTGCTTAGTTTACTTAAGCCGGTCCCAGGCACATCGCAAATATTCACGAATACAGGCATTTGCGAGTAGTTTGGGATGAACCAGTCGTGCTATGTGTGTGCTGGTGCAGTTCCCATCGGTTGCCAATAAAATAACAAAAGTCAAAGGAAAATTATATTCGCTTTTGTTCATAGTCGCTCTCGTGGTGGAGCTCCCAAACCACTTCCCATTACTCATGTACACATGCAACAAATTAAATTTGATTTTAGCTGCTTCATAGAACTACGATGCGAAGGGTGGGTACAACCGTACATTTTAATTAATAATTGCTAATAAGTATCTGGAAGACATAACCACATATGCAGCGCTGACAATCTGCGCCTCTTGTTCACTATCTATTTTCAAAAAGAGCCTCCAATAGTATTGGAAAACGACAAACACCTGATGAAGAGACGGCGCATTTATGCTATTTGAGATTAGGTTTTCGGTTCGCACAGATATTTTGCGTAGCTCGTGGAACATCGCGGAACTGTTAGAAAATGTTGATTTAATGACAAGACGAAGAATGTGGCTTCAGCAAGATGGTGCACCACCACACTTTGCACGAATAGTACGTAACTTTTTAAATGACAATTATAATGAGAGACGAATCGGAAGGGAGGTCCAGTTAACTGGCCTCTTAATTCTTCAGAGTTGACATCTCCAGATTTTTATTTATGGGGCTTCCTAAAAAATGCTGTTTTCACACAACGTCCAACAACTGTAGCAGACATGATAGATTGTGTCAATCGGGCTTGCGCAGCAATTTCCAGAGAGACTTTACTAAGAACAGTGCGGCACTTTCAAAAGCGTTTACATTTGTGTCTTGAAGCAAATGGAGGCTACTTTGAACATTTGCTTTAATAATTATAATGCTAGTAATAGTAGTGAGAGGCAAGAGGACTCATGGGAAACAATCACCCCAAACGTGAGAGACAAGGGGACTCACGGTAAACAATCACCCCAAACGTGAGAGGCAAGAGGA
Source organism: Agriotes lineatus (assembly GCA_940337035.1). Classification (NCBI taxonomy): domain Eukaryota; kingdom Metazoa; phylum Arthropoda; class Insecta; order Coleoptera; family Elateridae; genus Agriotes; species Agriotes lineatus. The sequence continues at coordinate 42,152 of CALNHX010004124.1, read as the reverse complement.
CTCACGGTAAACAAGCACCCCAAAGGAAACAGAGCTTACTACGTCCACGTCGTTGTTTCTGGGTAATGCTAAAACTAAGATTTAAGGACAATAGTGAATTTTTTATTTAAAAAAATCACTTTGACTTTCGAATGACCTTCATAGTTGACCTCAAGGACAAGATAGTCAAGGTTATTGTCCCCTAAGTCTACTCAAACATTTTTTCGCCCTCAAATCATCCAAATTCGAAAGAACAGATTCTGGACGAATTTTCAACATTTAACCTTAATTTGACCTTTTCAAGGTCACTACAACGAGTCATAAACTATCATTTTGGACATCAAATTTTCCGCTCTTTCCGAAGGCGGTGTCAAAAAATAGGGGTTCCCATTAAAAAAAATTATTTTGACCTTCAAACGACCTTAAAAGTTGACGCCAAGGTCAAAGTTATTAGTACAGTCAAATGACCCCCATCGTCCTGAATAACTTTTGTCTGCACAATTTTTGTTTATTCAGCTTACCAACGGAGATATTCGGATGCGTCGATTAAAATGGCCCAACCTCTATATGGGGCCTCTGAATGCCTGCAGACATCTATTTCCCGCCATTATTCGTCTCTGTATTTCACTACTTGTATGGGGTGTTCTGTGGATTTCCATACCAAGATACGTAAATCTTTCTACCTCTTCTATGCTATATGTTTTCCCTTTCGTCGTCGTTATGTTTAGTCTACTTGCGCTACTGTACTCTTGATCTGTCCATGTCATGTACTTGGTTTTGTTTTCATTTATAATTAGTCCTATTAACTGCGCTGCTTCTTCTAGTCTCCTCTTTTTAGATGTTGATATAAGCTTCTTGTCTCGTTTTTTCCTGTAGCTATTTTCTATATTGTTCACTAGTTCTTCCTTGTGTTTTCTTTTTTTTCCCTTAAAATATTTTTGCATTTTTTCCTTTGGATTTTGTTTGCTTCTTTATCTTGGTGGGCGTTGGATTTCAACATTTCCATTCTTAGTGTGCTTCTCCTGTGTAACTCCTCTTTGCATTCTGCATCAAACCATTTTTTGTTTATCTTTGTGTTAATCGGGTTGCCTGTACATGCGCTCTGTTTCACTGCCTTACTTAATTCGGTCCAGAGTTGTTCTATATCATCAGACTCTCTTGTATTGTTTCCAGCCTGTTATTTAGTTTTTCTTGGTACTCAATTTTGTCTTCGTCTTTTGCCATCCTGCTTATTTCTTTCCGTGACTTTTTTGTTTTTCCTCTGTTTCTTTCTATTGGTATTTCTTGTTTGAATTTTATACCAACTAGGAAGTGGTCTGAATCAGCATCTGGTCCTCTGTAGGCTCTTATGTCCTTTATACCTTTTTCTTCGCTCTTTTGAATGAGTACATGGTCTATCTGGTTCACGTATGTGCCATCTGGAGATCTCCAAGTTCCTTTATGTATTTTTTTTTTGAAATAGGTGCTTTTTATTCTCATGTCTTTTTCCCTGGCAAAGTCTATTAGTAACTGGCCATTTTTGTTGGTAACTTCATGCTACTTCTGCTACTGCTGGTCTGTACTCTTTTTTTATAATGAAGCCTACTCCTAACCGTCATCTCCTCCCCCACTGTTAAGGTATATGAAGTGATCAATCTCTATAATTTCATTTCCTTTATGTTTCGATTCCTGTATTGCCAATATTTTTATGTTGTACTTTTCCATCTCATTTGTTAGATGTTTCAGGGAGCCTTCTTAATATGTTCTTCGTACATTCCACGATCCTATCTTAAGCTGATTTTGCAGTTTGAATGTGTTTTTGTCCCTTCTTCGGTCTGATTCTTCTGCATCTTTGCTCATTTCTTCCTTGTATTCGTTTTTCCTACTTGTCCTGATGACCAATTCTATAGTTTTTTTCCTCCATAATTCTTTCTCCATTTTGCTGCAGCCCATATTACGTAGTCGTATCATTTCCTCCGACGAATATACACTTCTTGCTTTATCTCTTGGTAGATGCTGCCGTTGCCATTTTTGTGTTAGTCTTTCTAGTTCTTTATATAACGTTTCCTTTTCCGCGCGTATTTCTTGCTCTGTTATTCTCATATTTTCTCTTAAATTGTTTATTTCTATTAGGTTATTCCTCATTTCGTCTAGTCTTTCTTTGAGCTCTATTTGTGTTTCCGCTTGGCTCTTCCGTATTTCCTCCATGATTTCGCGTGTCCTCGTTTGTATATCTTCGCCTTCCATTTCCGGTTTTTAACTATCTCAACTCATAAAATGTGCTTGATATTGATGCGTGTGTGGTCTCCTTTATCTTGTTTATACTTGTGCGTTGAATGGACGCATCGTGGCTTTGTAAACATGACCTCGCTGGGCGTGACGCGGGCGCTGTGACGTATTGCATATATCGTGTTACGCGACTTCGGCCTTCTAGTTCGCCGCGTTCTTCACTTGTTTGCCTTTGCCCTTTAATTCTTGCACTCACTTCACACAATTTTTAGCCTCGCTACGTACACTTCCCAGTATTATATGTTTTTCCGTGGTTTAGATTCCGTTTCACTTTACGTTTTTGGGGGGTCGAGGCCGCTATTGACAGTTACTCGGCGCCATCACGGTGTAAAACCATGTGACAAATCCTTACATTTTCATGATTTGTTATACTGATGTCCCGATTTATGGCAAGGTAGAACCCCTTGTACGCGAAAACTAAGTATGGAAAATAGCAAAGGAGAGATATTAAAAACACCAAACCTTCCCCATGTATAAATATAATAACAAGCAGTAAGCACGTTTTTTACAGCAACATGTTTCGACTAGATGGTCATCATCAGGCTATTGATACAAATAAGTGGTTATATGATCAGGTGAAAGCAATTGAAAGCATAACTAAGAAGGAATGCGAGTTGGGCCTTCAAGAGGTACAAATTTAAGCCATCTGTGGACGTAAGTTACATGGTAGTCGACTGACCTTCGCGGCCCAGACGACCAAAATACATGGGGATTATATTACACAAAATAATTAACAACAAAAATAATGCTGAACGATCCGTAACGCGGCAAGTGACAGAAACTTTCGTCTGTATTGGAACAATACGCACGTCGTACAGCGTACGTATTTTTGGAATTCCTGAATCCAGCAAACCAAAGTAAAATAATAAAGATATGTTCTGAAAAACAAGTAAATATTTCTTCTGGTGCTATAGACCGTCGTCATAGAATTGAGATAAATAAGAACACCGGACCTCGCGCCGTCATCGTTAAATTCACGAGTTATATATCTAAATTTTTAGTTTTCAGCCACAAAAAACTCCTCAAGGGAACACGTATCGTCATAAGTTAGTGAGGATCTCACAAAAATCAAGCATGGTCTGTACAAAAACGCCCTAACTAAATTCGGCTTAAGCAAAGTCTGGACACACGCGACGGAAATATGGTAAAAACTGCAAATGGTGTAAACACTATTAATTATAGCACCACTATGGAAAGCCTATAATTACATTTTGTTATAATTACACATGGTACTGGGTAGTTTAGAATTTTAATGTTTACTTATTTTTCAAAGTTTATTTAATTGGATCGATTTAAATTATCTCTAATTAGGCACATTTGTATGGTTGATAACGTGGACTAGGTGTCTGCAGGTACTAGATTAGGTACAACTAGATGCTTCTGCGCCAATACTAGTGTGCTTACGTTCTCACTTTGATTGACGCTATAATTAATCTGCATTTTGTTTTTGGTTTTGATAATATACAATTAAAGCAATTTAAGATATTTATGAAATTTAAAGGTTTAGCCATAGGCTATGTTAATGCATGCTCAATTTATACTAAATTTATAGATATAAAATTATTAGTAAATACAATTTAGATGTACTGTGTGTTTCAGAACCCTGGCCGTCCCCTGATATTGACTCTGAATTTGTAAATATTGAAGGTTTTGTCTTACATCGTCACGAGATAGAAATACTCGTGGTTGCCGTGTAGCTATTTACCTACGCGATAGTTTCCATTCTGTTATCATATATGTTACTGGAGATACAGAACAACCGTGGGTTGGTATCAAATCTAAAAAACTATCGCTGGCTATCGGAGTTGTCTATAGGCATCCTAAACCTAACGCTATTGCATTTATAAATCAACTGAAAAACACTCTTCCAAAAACTTTGTGTACGAACGATGAAACTATTTTTTGTGGTGATTTCAATATTGATATGTTTAAAGCTGAGCGGCCTGTGTCTATGAGTATGCAATCATTTTTGGACTCTTTTGGTCTGGTGCAGATTATAAATTCTCCTACACGCATCACAAGAACATCTCTAACTTTAATCGATTTAGTAATAACTACAAATGTTGACATAAAGAATACAGAAATTGTTGATATATGTACCTACTATTTCTGATCATCAATTTATAAATTGGGAAATAAAATGTAAGTGTGAATAAAACTGAAAACTTTTGTAAAGTATAGAGGGATTTTAAAAATTCGGATATTAATAAATTTTATGCAGAACTTCAAACACACCCCTAGATCATATTTATAGTTTAGCTAATATTGATAATAAGGTACATACAATATTTTAATACTCTACTTGCAACAAAAGATAGCCAAATAAGGGTCTAACACGCTAGTGAAAACCTAATTTCGATATTTCTTTCCTAACCTAAAATACCAGTAAAAGAAATTAAAACTCGAATTAATGTCGCCATTATTAAATCCTAATTATCGTTCTTTTAGCAAAATATATATAAATTTACTGTTAAAATACCAACATTATACATATTTAAAATGTCAATAATAATTAATCCTCACTCAATATGACTGAATATTGTCCTTCTGTCCACACGAAAGTTTTTTAGAGTAAATATCAAAATGCGGTTTTCACTAGCGTGTTAGACCCTTATTTGGCTATCTTTTGTTGCAATAAAAGTGATATCGTTGCATTTCATTTTTTTGAGAAAATCCATTACATTTGTAGTGTCAGAGCCAGTAGATATAGGAGAGTACCGCCATTCTTTGATCCGTAAAAATGCCGCCATCGCCGCCATTTTTGTTCCCATCAGCAATGCCTGATTGAGTTATGTCTAAAATTTTACTTGAAATTGGCAAGACTGTAAGTCTATGTCAAATTCGAGGTTATCAGGTTATGTTTTCCGTCAGTTTGTGTCAAATAACAAACAAAATCTAACCTTCTAACATCAAATTTGACAGAGACTCACAGTCTTGCCAATTTTAAGTAAAATTTCGGATTGCCAATAAATGTCGGAATTGTGCTACAAACCTCAAAGTGAAGCATATGACAAAGGAACAAACATGGCGGACGTGGCGGTACTCTCCTATATCTACTGGCTCTGTGTAGTGTTGTCGCAAAACGCCCCCTAGCGGCGACACAGGCAATCTAAATCAATCCGCTCAAGGCAGCGTTGATAGCCTAAGAAAAACCCTTTTCAACGACTCCAAGTTTGACAAAATCCGTTCAGCCATTTTGAAGGTATTGACATTTATTTCCGATAATGTCCCGACACCCCCCACCACTTTCCCTTAAGAGATAGAGCGAAAAGCATTTAACGAAAAAGAATCGAATTTATCTGAGCTTTAAAATGGTGTCCATTTTAGCAATCTGTAATATAAGAATATTTCTCAAAAAACGGGATTTAAAATCAAGAATGCGATTACGTCCCCTGGCGGCCATTCTAGAAACTTAAAAATAATTTATAATTTCCAGCATTTTCTCTTGGCCGCTTAAGTCATAAATTTTTTTACCCCAAGTTTATACGACAATTATTTTTCGAGATGGGGCCGAGAGCCATTCTTATTGGGACACCCTGTACATACATCATCTCAACTTACGGCATATTAACTGGGTAGTGGAAAAAGTCACTGGGAAAAGTCACGGAATTAAAGCTCTAGGAAAAAATCACTCGGAAAAAATGTCACCGGAAAGAAAGTCACTCGGAAAAAAACCACTGCAGAAGAAGTTAGTTGCCAAAACAGCAAGAAACGCCATCACCGTGTTTATTATTTTAAAAATACCTCACATTTTTATTTGCCTCAACTATAAGACCACGAAAGTATTGTAATCGTGAAAACAGGCCCTCCGATAGCTTTACACTATTTGTTGGAGGAAGACGATATTTTGCATCCGGATTATGTCTACCTGGCTCGAAACCGAGAAAATTGAACAAATAATTGTCTTCTTAATTATATTACTTACAGTATTGAATGTAGTACGTAGATTATAGATGGTATACAATAAAATAAAATATTGTTATTGCACTACTTATTAATTTTTTTCTTCCCGGGATTTTTTTCCGCGTGACTTTTTTTCCGAGTGGCTGTTTTTCCGGGGCCTTTTTTCCGCATGACCCTTTTTGCGGGGGCTTTAATACCGTGACTTTTTTCCAGGATTCTTATTAACTATACCCTTACATTCCAGTTCTCTGTTTCAAAGGTCATACTTTTTTTATCAGATTTCTAAATTCTATAATTCACTTTCCCCTAAGCTTAAGTCAAATAACTTTCAAAAATTCAAACAGGAGCTCAGTGTTGCTCTATTCGATAAACAGTTGGGCTTGCATTAACTATTCCTAAATTGTAAGCGTTTGGTACTTATATATTATATACAGTCAAGCTTCCATATATCGAACGTCTATTCTATATCGAATTTCTCTATATAACGAATTTTTTCCGGAGCCTTGACCTTGAGAGCATTTTTAATGTTAATTTATCTCCGTATATCTAAGTTTGAATTTCTACATAACGTATAATTCCCTAACAAAAAGGTATCTTATTCTCTTACAGTAGGAAGTTGTTTTGCAAATTCCAATGCCAGATAGCTTATCCCGTACCAGGAATTTAACAAGGTCATTAGAGATTTACCAACCTGTTTGCGCCTGGATTAAGGGAGTTTCACAAATTTCTGAATGCTTAGATTTGTGTTTAAACTTGTACATACAATTTTATAAATTTAGTTTTAAGGTAAATTGCACTTTGACCTTGAGTTGGCACGTTAGAGGCGATAATTCCGCAGATGGCAAACGATTCGTTTTTTGCCTTCTCTCTTTTTTGACGCAACAAAATAACTGCTCGAAATAATAGGGCCTCGTTCGCGTCCGCCGCCATTACTTTCAACAAGAAATTCACCAGCATTTAACGTCACACTTTGGTTTTGCCCTTATTCGCGGTAGAATTGAACTTACAGCCGAGGAACGGCCGCAAACAATCGCTTTTTAAATTAAAGTGTGTGAACTGCGCCGTATTTAAGGTTCCAGTTTATTTCGTGACCGTGATGTACTAGCTCGGTCATAAAATGCTTAGGTACCGGCCTAATGTTGTAAATATGTAGCTATTTGTGTATACAGAGAGAAATACAGCCCACACTAATAAACTGACTGGTGATAACAGACACACCTTCCACATGTGAAAATACACTTGCATAAAGACAAAATCTGTAAAAGGCTTTACCCGGAACTTCCCTCGTCGACATTTTGACAATAAATAATTTTAAAAATCAAATTATGTTAGGAGTAAAACTATCTTCACGTTTCTAATAAATTAAATACATTTTCAAATAATAAAAAACGTTACCGGTGGTTGAATTCGAACGGCAGGCAAACCGCGTGTGCAGCCCCAACGTTTTGTGGGATTTGTAAGGGACTGGGCAATTTCTACCTGCGCCACGAAGCATCGACCTCTCGAATTCCTGCATCGCAGCTATATTTAGTAACGCGCTAATTTGTGCCTCGTTTTTGTATCGTAAAACATTTATTATCTATCTATTGGCTCTCATTTTTGTACAAATTATTACTTGTATCTACTACTAAGTTGAATGAAAAATAAACAACATTTTATTTTTTCAAGGTGCTCACCCTGTATATATTTGTCTGAAATTTTCCCGGTTTCATTCCAGGTATATACCGGGTGTCCATTCTCAAAGTCGAACATAGGCAATTAACATTAGTGCATTCACTCGTTCTTCATTGAAATAATTCATTTTTCTGTAGATAAATTTTACAGACGTTGACAGAAAATACCTGATTTAGGCCAACTAATTACCAATTTTTTTTGACAAATGCTATCGAACTTGAAAAGCAAGGCATGACATATTTAAAAATTCCCAAGTTTTAAATTAGTATTTTAAAATAAAAATCGCACCTTGAATATTATGATTGGTATCATTTGATGCGTAATAATTTTATCTTTCCATTGATACCATTACGTTCCCTGTAAGTTGAATTGGCGAGCAGGAAACGGCAAAAACGTTCAATACAATGTTAATCGCCTATGTTCGACTTTGAGAACGGACACCCGGTATATAATTAGTATGCAAAATATCGTCTTCCTCCAACAAATATTTTTTGAGTTATACCGCCAACAGACAGACAGACAGACAGAATTGAAGAAACCTGTTTTTCTTCATCTAGGGACCCTGAAACGTGAAGATCTAAAAAATCTCAGGTGATTTTTTCGTGATTACAATTGTTTACGCGCCAAATAATTTTGAATGTGCGGCCAACGGCCAAGGGTTGCCCCACTTACTATTTAGCTTGTGTCGCTAGCGGCGGCAGGGCCGGGGTGCAGTGTACGGTCGACCTCAGAGCAAGCAGCAAACGTACAAGCGTGTACCACTCAGGGTGCATGGTAATCGTGTAGCATATGCCGTGGCCACAGCAGCGACAGGTCTTGTTGTTAATATAATAATAAATAACCTAAGTTACAGTCCACCGAGTTTTATTACCATCGAAACCCACAACAACAATACTTCCTTTGCCTTTCAGACGAAGGAAGTAAAAATCAAATAAATCATGTGTTTTGTCAACTTGAGGTTTTTACGAGCCTTCTAGAAGTGCAGAATGTAACTCCAACCGTTTTATAGTGAAATTAAACTAAGAGCAACATTAGCAAACAAAGGAATCAAGTAAAGACACAATGGAAAAGTGGGAGGTTCCTAAATTAGAAGAGCAGACTGCACAAACACATGAAAAATGCTTTGGCAACGACGTTAGCAACTATAGAACCCCAAGAATAATGGATTAGTAAAGTATGTAAAAGTAATATCGATATAGTAACAACTAAAAAGATAACTGGAAAAAAAGAGACAAAAATAGTTGGTTCTGAAGATATCCAGGAAGCCAATTCCGCAAATCTTCCAACACGAAAATATGAAAATACGACAAGAGTGTCTAAAAACTACTCACTTCTGATGCAAATCGGCTGAACGTTCTCTCCCCAGTACTACGTAGCGTAATCAAGAGGTGCATACTTATGAAAAGACATCTAAAAATGGGATGAAAGTTGCATAACGACCAATGGCCTACATCTGTGCAATGACCAGGCGTACCCTAAAAACCTGCTATCTCCAATGCATCTACCAACTAGTGTATTTTCCAGATTCCATTCTACTAACTGACACTATGGAAATCGAAAATTTACAGAGATGCAGCAATCACTGAATCACAAATCCACCATAGGTCCCGGGTGATGTAGCTTGAACAAGCGTCCACGTTCGATCAGCAGAGTTAAGCAACGCTCTCTCTGGTCAGAACTTGGATGGGAGTTCCACGGCTGCTTCTCCCGGCACCTCGTGGTACGGCTGCCACAGAAAAAAGTTGGCCCTGGTTGTCATAATAACATCATGACAGTCATTAGTGGGGTTGGAAGTCCCCATAAAATATACAGTGACGCCTATAATTGGCCTAACAGCTGTTGGCAAAGTGCGGAATAAAAATAACGAGTCTGATGCGAAGTTTCTAAAGATTTTATTGAACTGGTTTTGTTTAGCTAGAGCCCGAAGTTGTTCGCATCGAAAACAAAACAGACTAGTAACCAATTTTACCACCATAACGTGAAAAAATATTACTAGAAAATCTGACTGCAGAAGGAAGTTGTTAGGTGATCGCGCTATCATTCACAGTGACAATACGATAAATTCGAGAAATACAGCAAATGACATGCCAAATTCCAACAGAATTCCCGACAGGCTAAGACAATACAAGATATCACACACAGATTCAAGCAGATACGTCCTACCAATCCTACCAATGTAAATGTTACAAGACAACAGACACCGCCTAGAGCGAGCTAAGTAAACCAAAAATCACTAACTCAATCTGACCGGTAAATGTCTACTTTACAAACAGGTGAGTAAGTAAGTTACCAAAGCTACTTAAATGAAACAACATTTTTAACATAACTAAAGAATGTTACATAACTTGAGGAGGAAACAGACAAAAGTCCAAATGAAATGCACACCTATAATTCCCAACGGCAACCGTGGGCCACACAACCAATCACCTATATCTTTTTAAATGCGCATAGCAATTAAGTAGCTTAAGCTAAAGAAAATTCAGGTGAAGCATGTCTAAACGTTTCTAAATAATAGTCCAGTCTGTAGACAAAAAAAGGCCTTTGCCTTACAAAAAATGGAGTATGAACGGTTTTTATATATGTTGTTCAGGTCGGGATTCTGATGAAAAATCCAAGTTTTCGACCTTGGAGGGGCGCCGCGCAAGCAGCCATCTTGGATTAAAGGTGCTAAAAACTGGTGTTATCCAAATAGCTCCGCAGCGGTTGATCAAACGTCAAAAAAGTTCAATATAAAATTAAAGGAGACAAGATTGTTGACATTTTTTGTATATTCATTTTTGTTGTAAGTGTAATATGTAACGAGTTACAGCAGCTGAAAGTTGAACATTTCACCAAAATATCTTAAACTTTATTTTTGTTGATACATTTTGTAAGAACAACTTACACTATATTGTTTGTAATATTTTTATACATCAGAATCACGTTCTATAGAGAAATACAAAGTATGATCAAAAATTATTTTCATCTAGTATGGCTATGGAATAATTCTTAATATATAAACGCAACTATAAGTCACTTATATTCTCGCACATACAGTCGTTGTTTTTGATGGCGACAAAAAAATACCAAGACTGCAGAAACGCTTCTCCGATCGAAAAAGCAGATATCTGCGGATGTTATTTTGGATGGAACAACGCCGGTTCTAGTTTCCCAAGAACGATTTCTAGCAAACGAAAAGAATAAAGTCCGTCTGCTTTCGATGCTGTAAAAACATATGAACATTACTGTATTACAGTTAAGCAGGCTGAAGAAGATGGTGATGTGTTGATTGTCAACACGACGATTTCTTTGTGCTCAAAAGTTGATGCAGTTTTCGCCATTGGAGAAAACGTCGATCTTCTAGTTCTGCTGACGGTATTAGCAACATCTACCTTCGCAAACCTATGAGAGGCAAACTTGTCGAAAGAGTGTATGCTGCAAATAGTTTCAAATATGAAAAAGCAGCTGAGAACATTTTGTTTCTCCATGCGTTTAGTGGCTGCGACACAACGTCGTCCGTCTACAACCAAGGAAAAAGTTTGTTTTCGCTTGTCCAGAAAAGCACAAGACTCAATGACATTATAGGCATATTCAAACATCACGATGCCAAACCAGATGATATCGCAGATGCTGAAGCACGCTTTCTCGTTGCTTTGGTGGCTACATGGAAGAAAATACCTTAGAAGAAGTCCGTTACCAACAAGATCAAGTGCAAGAAACACATTTAATTTTGCTTCTTTGCCACCAACGAAGGACGCTGCACGGTATCAAGCGTTTAGGACCAGGTCCAACACGATCACGATCACGATCACGATGAGCCTTTTTCCATCCATTCTTGGACGTAGGCCTTCCCCAAAATTTTCCATCTTTCTTTGTCCATAGCTAACGTTATCCACTGTATTCCTGCCATATCTTGTATATCATCCCGCCATCTTCTACTTGGTCTTCCCTTTCCTCTTTTGTAGCTTCGCGGTCTCCACTGTAAAGTAGCTTTAGTCCATCTATTATCCTGTCTACGAGCCAAATGACCAGCCCATTGCCATTTTAGCTGTGCAATTCTTTCCATAATATCGCTAACTTTTGTTTGTTGGCGTATCCAAGTATTTCGTTTCTTATCATTAGTTTTATTCCAAGCATTTGCCTTTCATGTGCTCTTTGTGTCCAACAGTTGTATGGAATTGAAAAAAATGCACAGGACTGGGGCTGGAAAGTTGGCACGAATGGGCTCACTCCAGTAACAATGACAGAGAATCCATCACCCGAGACTTTATTAAAAATAATTTCATGCCATTGTAAAAAAGGATGCGGCGAAGCATGTGACTGCAGGAAAAGTGGGATGAAGTGCTCTACTCTGTGTAGATTCTGTAATGGACAATCATGCGAAAATGCACCAGAAGTTTACACCGAGGGTGGGGACGAAGATGAGGACATTTCATCAATAGAAGTCCCAAGTCTCAGGAGCAATGACTTCGAAGATAACATTGAGAATAAAGAATCTTATGGAGACGTCAACATCTACCGACCGGGGTCTACAAAAATAAAAATAAACTAAATAATATAATCGCGAACATGAAACATCACTAAACTGGAGCATCTGTGGATTAGGCCTACTGGGGATACCACAATAAAAAAAGCGCCATTAACTCTACCTCATGGTGGTGTGGAAATGAGTTTACTATACGTTTATCAAATTATTATAACTACATAACGAATAGCCAGAAATAACACAAAAGAAATTTTAAAAAATGAGAAATTACACTATTTTTTTAGAGAAATGTTCATCTTTCCACTGCGGTAACTCCTTTCATATTAGACTTACAAAAAATAGTTATATACAAAAAATGTCAAGAATCTTGTCTTCTTTAACTTTGAATTAAACTTTTTTGGCGTAGGATTAACCGTTGCGGAGTCATCTGGAAAAATCCCGTTTTTAGCACCTTTAATCCACGATGGCTGTTCGCGCGGCGCCCCTCCAAGGTCGAAAACTTGGATTTTTCATCAGGATCCCGACCTGAACAACATATATAAAAACCGTTCATACTCCATTTTTTGTAAGGCAAAAACCTCTACTGACTGGATTATAACTGCATTTCATGTTTTATCTGGTTTAAGTAGAATTGGTAACTACAAAAATCTTAAGTTTCTATATATCGAAGTTTCTATATAAGTAACATAGTTTTTTCGTGGCCCCTTGAGAATTCGATATATAGAAGTTCGACTGCATCATCCAATGAGTACTCATGTGCTTGAAAGCGTAGGTAGTGCCACCAAAGAGTTTTAATTCTTTGGGCTGGCCAGATTTCATCATAAACCTTCGCCCAACTGTATCAAAAGGGTATGTACTCAAACCAGCCATTATTGTCACGGTCTCAGCAAATAAGAATTCCACCGCCACTGAGAGCTTTTTAATCTCGCCTTGGTCAGCTGCTGCATAGTGAACATACAAACACTTTAATGAATCAAACATTCCAAAATGGACGAGCCCAGAAGTGCCATATAACTAACAACGCAAGATGCAGACTTAAAAGTTTTGTTTATAATTACGACACTCACAGGTAACACAACTCACAAAATGGATTGAAATCAACAGTAATACTGATGACAGGTGACAAACCTCTCGGGACTTCATCCTCGTGCGATATGGACATCATATCCCCTCTCTTTGCACAAACTACTATTTTATGCTGTTTATTGGAATTTTGATTGAATTTATTACCTTTTTTTTAGTCTGCAGGTCAATAACAAGTTTTATGATTAATGTTATCATGTGCAAGTATTTATTAGAAGTACAAAAATTGTGGTGGTTCTAAATTGATAATGGTGCGCTCCAACTCTGTAACCCGAAACCGGGGCAAGTTGAGCATTGCACCGCCAGACGCAAGCATAAAAAGCACCAGCCTCTACACCGCAAGCTAAAAATGAGGTTACAGATAATACATACATACATACCTATTGCACAACTAGTGTTGCTAATAGCACTTTTCACACGAGTGGAGGAGTTTGGTGACCACAAGCCGCAGCTAAGTGTCATTAAGCCCCACAAGTGTGAAAAGTGCTTTGTATAGCTACTATTTCCTCGATACTTAATACCAGTACAAGACAAAAAAAATATTAAAAAATCAAGTGCAGATTATCATGAGGACATGACATGCCCTAAATTAGGGCTGTAAGGAGTCTCAACGCAACAAATCTATCCCAAATAACTTGCTAAACCTTGGGTGCCTTATTAGTGATGCGACGAGCGAATATTACCAACCGAATATTCCTATAAATTCCGTAACTTACGGTAATATTCGCTCACCCTCAAAAGAATATTCGCTTTTTGGTAATATATTACGGAAATATTACGGTTATATTACCGAGCACATTCGCGGTAATATTACCCGAATACATTCGCGTTAGCTTCTGTGTACTTCCCCGGCTTTCGTCGCTGAAAATTACAGAAGCACACTCGTGCTGTATCGTTGCGTGTTGTCGGCCAGCAGTCTGTCGTAAGAAACCAACGCATTTGCTGCTGTTTGTTTCTGATTCTTTAGGCAGTTGTAGTAAATCAAAGTGTTAAGTGTTACTTATAAAAATATAAGATATGCCTAAATATAAAGGACCCATATGGCATTACTTTAAGGAAAGGTCATTAAATGGGAAAGATTATTATGACTGTATTTTTTGTGGTCAAAAATATGATGCAGGAGCATTTGACTAAATGTCACAAATGTCCAAAAAATGTAAAACAATTTTTTTTTAAATATAACGCAGGTAAGATGCTTTTTAAAACATTTTCTCAGTATATTTAAAAAAGATCTTATTGAGCGGTTTTATTTAGCTTGCCCTGTGTGTTGTTGGCTCAAATTTAGTAATTAAAATTTTACCCCCTTCTTGTTGACCGATTGATCTGAAATTTGGTACCCGCCTTTAGTTCTGATGACAATACAATATTATGTATGTTCAGTATCATTGTAAATCAAAGATGGCCGCCACCACAAAATGGCGGATTACAGGTTACAGAAAGTAGATTGGGACGCGATGAAAATCGGAACTAATGTTAGAATCTAGTAATTTTCAAGCTTCGTATTGGTAACATTTTTACATCTATCATATTGACATTAAATTGTTAACCTTATTTAAGCTAAATGACACAATAAATCAGAGACGTACGCAACATTGCGGTATGGTATATTATCAGTTCTTGAATGTTAATAGGATTGCGGAAATAATTATGTACGTTGAACAACCAGGCTCTGCTAAACCTTCTATCCCAGCAACAGCAATTTCCACACTTTGTATGTTTTTGACAACTTTCCACATATTGCCAATTCATCTAATATGATCACAGCGCCTTTCATGACCTACCTTGACACCCAATCTACTTTCTGTGACCTGTACAGTATTGGAGAAGATATTTCCGATTTGAAAAATATTTAAGTTATTTTACGTTTTATAATTGGTTGTCATTCATCAGTATTCCTTCTAAATAGACTTACTTTTTAAAATATTTTTATTTTTTAATTTTTATCTGTTTAGGTTTTATTTGTAGGTACTTAAGAATAGTATATTATACATCAAGGTAGCGAAGCGCAGTATTATAACCTGAGCGCATATTAGATACTGAGCGCGCAGCGCGAAGTATCTAAAGCTCGAAGGTTATAAGACGATTCGCTACCGTGGTGTATATACTATTTTTTGCACTACCAAACGGCTTAATACCTAAATTTCCAACAAATTTCGAAAATATTTTAACTGTCAACCTGACAATACAGCTCTTTAAAACTTCAAATTTAAAATAGTCATATTTGGTAACTTAGCAATTTATTAGTTACCACGGTGAAAATTGTTTATTTTACTTTCTCTCCCTTGGTGGAGAAAATCAACTTCACGACCTAAAAATAGGCCAATAACAATGCGTTCTGAGACTAGTAGTGCAAAAAATACATTATGTTATTTAGGTTAAAATTGTTTTTACATTGTACATATTATACAATAAATTAATACAAAATAATTCATTCTGGGCTCAGTTTTAAAGATAAAATATTGAAATTTTGTTTAATAGTATATTTTCGAGCAAGGATAATAAATTACCGACAAAGTGTAATCTACTGCTAAAAAACACATTAAATTTCCTAAAATTCTCATAAATTACGGTAAGTTCTCGTAATTTAACGAATATTACCGACAAAAAATAAATTACGGTAATTTTTACATCACTATGCCTTATAAACACGATAGTTGCTATGCCTAACCAGATGTTTCACTCATTTTTATGAACTTAAAGTACTCTGCAAATCGCCAATATTACACAAAAAAGGACAAAACGTTTAATAGGCTCTTAGAAACGTCACAGCTACTTGTCAACACGAAACAAGCTAGATGGCTTGTTGTTTTATTAAAAAAAATTCGCAAAAATCTTACTAACCTCGACTATTTTCATCTGAAACGACAGTGGCGGGAGCCAGCTTGGATCTCTTCGAGGCCACGACGTCATTCGCTTCAACAACGTTGGGCGAAGCCCGCTTCAGGCAGTTATTGCTATTCTGGCGCAACAGTCTTTTCACCACAATTCGCACACGGTTCTCTTCATTGCCAATTTCTTGTAGTTGTCCAGTAATTTCCTCCACGCTGCACTCGGGAAATATGCTCTTAATTATGGCGGTGTCGTTTTCTAAGGCACTTTGAGGTACATTCATGTCCGACTGCTTGAAGTAGTCCCTGAGCACCAGCTGCATGCGATGGTGGGGCTCCTCATGCGCAAACCGCTTCAACGCCCCCACTAGAAACCCAAAATCCCATATGTTCAAGATGTTGGATATCCTATGTGCTTCCGCATCGAATTTGTTCTGAAATTGAAAATGCAATTTCAAGAAAATTTTACTAACATCTGCGTCTACGGTTAAACAACACTGAACATTAGATAATATATGCTTTTAGAATGATTCATTGCTTTGAGTGGGCATTTCTGATTTTTTCCTCATTAATAGGAAACAGACCTGGTTGTGAAACATGATAAAAATCGTGGGGGAAAACAGTTGTTAGTTACAATAGATTACAAGCAAACGTTACATGTTCTTTTAATAAGATGTTTTTAACAGAGTTACTTACAAATTTATCATAAAAACCAACCTTTGTAAGTACAACGCAGGTTAAACAAGTTATGTTAAGACAGGTTAGAAAAAATGCTATAAAATTAATGCCCTATACCATAAACTTGTGTGTTATTTCGCGCAGAAACATTTAAAAAGTTGTGCCTTTTGTCACCTGGAGATAACCTTACTTACAACAAAAAACCCATCCATGATAGGAGAATGCCGCTTCGCTGTCACTGCATCTGCACCAATACTAAATCTGACGTTCTGTAAACCACAAAAATTTTCGGAATAAATCAGTCGTATTACTAGAGAAGCTTAGACAACAACACAAACTATTAGCTGTTATTTGAGTAATTGCAAAACCATCATTCTGTCATTAATTTGAAAAGTGGACATCGAGGATCTTGAGCAATTGTTCTCCTGGATGTTAGATACACAGTCGCTCGTTTACTATACAGGGCATCTATTACACTTATTTTGGCATGCAATATTAAACCTTTAATCGTAAAAAGGCTGCATTTTTGTGCCGAATGTCACAACATCAGACTAGAATGCGAAACTGAAATGATACGATAATTCTCATTTTAGGTAACACCATTTTCATAGTTGCCACCTTTCGTATACATCAAAACAGAACATATTTCGTTTTTGTATTCAGAAATTAATAATAATAATAATGGTCAACACAAGTAAATAGCCAAACAAAACTTTTAACTTACTCACCCATAAATTTACACAAAATAAAAACGATGCACTAATTATTCACAGTAAAATTTGATTTGTAAAAAACCAATAATATCTAGTATTATATTCGTCCTTTATGATTTGAATGTTAAAATGTCAAACAAAAAACAATCGCAGGTTACTGTCTTGTGGGACCTAGAGTCCCTGTATACAGACTGCCTGAACGGCCTGCTGAATAGCTGAATTGTGTGACAAACGTCACTATACACGGCCTGGGCACAGAATAATACCCTAAATCGGAATGGCCTCACTGTGTCGGCGTTTTCGATGTCAGTATACTCAATTTGTGTGACCTTGAAATCGTCTGCCATGATCCTAGTGGTGTGCAGAGGCGGTAAATTCAAAATTATGCGCCTAACTTTTAAACTGAACAGAAATAATCCGTACGTTTAAAGTCCATGCAATTTATATGGAAATGCACAGTACACCATGTGTCACCAAAAGATCTTTTCTGTGCACTCATATTAAATTAATACTAGCAGTCCAGTGAGACAAATGTCTCATTTAGGACCGGTTGCAGAAAGCAATGTTAGAAAGTCTGGTGTTAGCTAACGCGACGTCAAAATGAACAAAAACGAATCAAATCTCAAATGCTTATGGTAACTAATACATTAGTAAACAAAATTTGATGCGATTTTGTTCACTTTGACGCGATGTTAGCTAACACCAGACTTAACATTGCTTTCTGTAACCGGCCCATAATAAAACAAAAAATCTGGTGTGATACACTCACACAACTTCCTTTTACAGTGATCTTATAATTAGTTAAATATTTAATTTTTAATTTTTAAGCATTTGTCAAAAATTTTCAAAAATTACGAATTCTACAAAAACGGTACAAAATAGAGCGTTAGTTGAAGAGACAAATTTTCTCTAAAATCTTAAGCAGAATTCAAAAATGTAATAATATACCGGGTGTTCTATTTAAAATAGGAGTTAATAAAAAAAATAGAAAAAAAACAAAAGAAACCCACTTTAGAAGTATTCAACTGGAAAATCACCTATCTCAAGTTAATGCACATTAAAAATGTAATAAAAATGTAAAGTTTGAAAAAAATCGTTAGAGCCGTTTTTGAAAAAATCGAAAACAACTAAAAAATCACAAGAGTAAACACCTACTTCCGGTCATGCGATTTTTTTAAAAAGCTTGCTGTCTCATCTACATAGTACACAAAACTTATATATGAAGTTTCAACGCCATACCTCTTTTCGTTTTTGAGATATTCTGTTCACAGACAGACACACAGACAGACAGACAGACAGACAGACCAATGAAAAAAAATATGTTTTTTGGGATCAGGGGACTCTAAAACGTGAAGATCTGTTGAAAACTCAATTTCGAATTTTTGGGGTGAATCCAATACTTCCTTTATCGTAAAAGGAAGTAAAAAGACCGTTTTGCAAATAGAACGCGTATTCACCACAAGTACGTATATGACGTCATTGTTGGTAGTAGAGGTGCTTTAGTTGGTAGTAATGCACCTCTATAATACGAGCATGCTTGTCAGCCATATTGAATCACATCACAAAAGCGGCAAATTCAAAAAATTAGTTACTTTTCAGAAAATGAAGATACGTTAATGTCTATACGTTTAATAGTACTAATTCGAGGCTGAACAACGGGTCATGCTCGAAGATTTTGAAATTTGAAAAACAGAAAAGACCGTAAATACTTCATTCGAAAGTGAATATAACCCACAAAGAGTGAACTGTTTGACGTTGTAGGGTTATGTTTTGGTTGAATCATGGCCACCAACATGTAAACGCGAAAGTACTGTGATGCAAAGTGTTATGCAACTTGTGCGACATGCGTCTGCTTGTATTATAAAGGGCTCTAGTTGGTAGCAAACTACCAGTCGCATTCGCCTTGATAAAATTTGCCTAGAATCTAACCTAAAAAGTTCGGATTATGATAATTGATAATAATTAGTGTTAGAGACTGAAATTCGGTTCCTGAGCTGACATGACCATTCCAAACATATAACTTTAATAACTTTTTTCTCTATCTCTTACGGTTTGGCTGCTGAAACAGCGTCCCGGACGGAAAAGTCTATTATATATGTATGTATAATCTGTAACCTAATTTACCTTGCGGTGTAGAGGCTGGTGCTTTATACGCTGGCATCTGGCGGTACAATGCTCAACTTGCCCCGGATTCGGGATACAGAGTTGGAGCGCGTCTTTGGTTCTTGCGCAGCAACCATTGTGTGATGTGTGTGTCTTGGTGATTTGTTGACCTTGTTACTCTATCTCATAGGTCTGTGATTCTGAGTAGAGCACAGTTAATTTGGTGCCCAACTGTGAATGGTCTCATTGAGCCCGATTCCAATCGCCAAGGCTACGGAAAAATTCCGACCCTCGCGGGATTCGAACCGAAGACTTGCTTAATGCAAGCCTTTCGCTTACCCAACTACGCCACGCGGCTTCTTTTATTCTATTATATATATGGATTTTAAAACAACTTGCACAAAAAAGCATAACCTTCTTATAAGGGGTCCTTGACCGCCACAAGTACACGTGTAAAATATTGAAAACAGCTGACTGCACACCACCAGAACTCGCGCATGCGCAAAGAAAAAACTAGCTGAATTTTAAGCCGACAGGCCATTCTGTATTATTCTGTGGCCTGGGCATATGTGAAGTTTCGCGATTCTCCGCAGAGCGCTGTATACCCAAGAGCGATAGAGATATAAGGCCACTAAATCATGTTAGCTACAGCTAACGTGATTTAGTGACCTTACCTGTATATAGTAACCTATATACAGGGACTCTAAAGAGCTGTAGAGTACCTAAAGTACGTTTTTTTTTCTATAATAACTGTCAAAGTGTTACAATGTTAGTACATATGTGATTAAAACGCTAGAAAATTTTTATACCTCGCGTTGGTAGAACTTTTTCAAAATTATGGTTATGTGTCAATTTTGAATGTCAAAGTCTCTTACTTTGAACTCTTGACAAATTTCTTTTCTTAACATGGAATCATCATTATAATCAAGAAAATCGGATAAAAAAGAAAACCAAGAATAATTTTAAATGCAAAAATGAAGCAAGCGATATTAAATTATGACATATCTGTCAAAATGACAATCATTTTTTTAGTGGAAGAAAAGAACTAAAAATCTATCTACCAACATTATTAAAACTAGGGACCCTGCAAGAATGCAACTTATCCCCTAGAAAGTTGACCTTGAAAATTATTATAGAAAAAAAAATTACAGTCGTGTTCAAAAATGTGTTGTATACAGGTAGTTGTAAGTTTATTGCTGGTTGTGTCATTACTCAACAAAGGCCCACACTGTATCATTAACTAGGTAGACCTAGATATATACTCTCAAAATATTTGTATATGCAACACGTTTTGAACTTGGTGTAGTTAATTTAAATTCACAAAGCACAAATACTGTAAAACACTTTAATGAACATAACTGTACTTTATATAAGTATAGGTACTCTAAAGAACGGGTATTTAAAAATTTTGCAGTATAACATCGACGCAAAAATGTATTAAACGCCGTTTCTTAAAATTTGACAATAATAATATAACCTTCTCGTGTATTTTCTACGTTTGGTTTTCTATTGCCGTTTTTTATCAGATTCCTGCTAGTTTTTTGTGCATTTACTTTCAAAGTTTAAATTGTTGATTCAGTTATTTGTTTTAATTGTTTACGACTTGGTTAGGTGTTGTTAAAATGGGAAGCGGTTCTGCATATTGTACGTATAAACTGTGTATTGCAACATGTAAATATAGCAATTGGGGAAGATCCTATAAATTTCCCCCAAATCTAGTTTTACGAAGGAAATGGTTTGAAAGCTAAATTTAAATTATGTTACTGATAGTTCAAACAACGTACCTGCTAACAATTTCTATTTGCGATTTTTATTTAAATACAGATAAGCAGGGGAAACTGCAAGAAAGAAGATATTTGTAGTTTGTATTTTGAAGAAAGTTGTTTGCGAGTAACTTCTGGGGGAAGGCTATAAGTACACTGCAGTGCTTGCATTTGGTACATTTTTAATTACTACATTTACAGATGAGTGTCCACTAAAACAAAGAACTTTTACATTTTCATTTTAAAAATCTTACAGCAGCCAATTACACATAAACTACAACCTTGCAATAGCATACAGAATAAAATTATTCATTACTATTACTACCTACTAAAATCTTCGAAATTTATAAGAATAGTACGATTATCTGCATATCACATTGTATTTTAGCTATCCAAAAAATACCTACCTGAAAATAGAAGTGTGTCGTCAACTACGAATTCTTGGAACTCAAGACCTCTTCAAGAAAGATATTAAAACTGTAAATCTGTAAGATGTACTATCACCGACAAGTGTATTTGTCAGTCTGCTTTTTGCAAAAATTTTGCATAGACAACCCGCTTTACTGAAAAGCTTAAGCGGTTGCCAAACACAGCTTTTAAAAATTTTAACTGTTTAACGTAGAGGTTGGTAGTACTGTTACCAATCCATAATCGGTATCTCAAATTATCATACAGATAAATAGCACGAAATTTGAGTTCGTGTTTTGCAAATGAATGCTTTTAAGTTTTGTAAAAAATGTATAAAGGAATAACTCAATACGTATTTTTCTGTATTAGTGTAAGTTCAATGGAAATAATAATTTCAATTGGCCAATCACCGAACATTACATTAGAATATAAAAATGTATTTTGTTGTTCGGTTTCTTTGCAGTGTTTTAAACATATTGGCGTAATTTTATTTTAATATTTTAACATTTACCAGTAACAATACTATCAAATTAGAGACGCTCTGAAAGTAAATTACGTCATATATTATGATATTGAATACTAAAAGTTTGAACTTTTGTAACGTAGAACCATTTAGATTGTGTATTTTGTCTCTGCTACTTTGCAACAATTTAATTAAACATTTAAAAGCCACTGAACACGTTTTACACAAAAGCAAGATTTTATGTTTAAAAAAAATGTGGAAATAGCGTAAGCAAAGTACCAAGGGCAATATTTGGAATGTGAACTTTCTAACTAACATAGTTGAAGGTATTTAGCCCAGTCATTAGAAAGGATTAAGATTGCAAGTGATACCATTAGCAGTATTGAGGGCCGCAACCTATTTCGCTCCCGCGGTCAGTTTTTAATCCCCCTACGTGAAAAGGGTGTAGGTAAGTTCGCTCCCAAATATTTTGCAGAAATAATCCCCTGTTAATGTTAATCCACATTATTGCTTAATATTATCGCCAAATATTTTTCAAAAATAATCCCCTGTTAATGGCATGCCATGTTATCGCTTAATGACAATAACAAACTTGTTAGTAATGAGCCTATTTTTCTGTATAAATATAAGAAAATGTACGGAATAAACAAAATCATTTCTTCTTTACACTTGGTTGAGAAAGATTTAAAATGGACGTAAGCCAAATTATTAGTGAAAAAGGAAAACCTATGTTGGTGGTGAATTCCTATAAATTTAATTTCCATAAATTATTGGCGGGAAATGTGAAACGGTGGCAGTGTATAGTAAGGAGCTGTAAATCATTTTTAAAAAGTGTGGGTGACGAAAATATGTTGGTTGATTCAAATTTGAATCATGCTCATGAGGCGATGGAAAACGCCGTCTTAAACAGACAAATTTTGAGCAACAGTTTGAAAAGAAAAGCAGCGGAAAACGTAAGTGAAAAGCCGTCGAAAATAATTAACCGTGTGCTACTAAATAATGACGTCGAAACAATCACAACAACTGATATGCAATATATTAGAAAGAATATCTATAACCATAGACGAAGCTTTCTACCAGCCTTACCAACTAGCTTAGAAAACACTCAAGAAGTCTTAAGCAATTTAGAAATAAAAACCAATAGAAATGAAGATTTCATGCTAACAAATGATATAAACTCTAAAATTGTGATGTTTACAAGCGTGACAAACTTGAACTTTTTAAGCACTTTAGAAAGTTTATATGTGGATGGAACATTTAAATGTTGCCCAAAGTTTTTCTACCAATTAATTACCATACATGGAATATGTAATGGTCATTACATGCCTTTAGTATTTTTCCTATTACCGGATAAAACAACAAAAACTTATGAAAATTGCTTAAACATTCTTCTCAACAGGCTACAAGAAATGGAAATTGCACTAACATCAAAATGTGTTTACATAGATTTTGAAATGGCAATACATTTAGCATTCCAAAGAAAACTTCCACACGTTGTGATTAAGGGTTGCTTATTTCATCTAACCCAGTCATGGTAAGATCTTACTTTTTATATTTTATCAAAAAATTAATTATTTTGTTCCATTGCTGCAGGTGGCGGAAAATTCAGCACTTAGGACTTACTCAAGATTACAAATCCCAATCAGATATTGGAAAATATTTAAATTTCGTATTTGGCCTTCCCTACTTACAACCAGCCGATGTGGGAGATTGTTTCTGCTTTGATCTTGCGGAAATTTTGCCACAAGACAAAAAATTGGAGATTTTTAATAACTATTTGGTGGAAACATATATATCAGAAGATTCTCTATTCCCGCCAGAAATGTGGGCCGAACATTCTTCAGCAAGGACGAGATCAACAAATGCTTGTGAAGCTTTCCACAGCAGATTCAATGGGTCGTTTTACGCTGCCCATCCAAATATTTTTCAATTTATTGAAGTGTTGAAAGAATTTCAAGTCGAGACATATGTAAAAATAAACAGTGCTCATAAAATTAAAAAAGTATACAGAAGGGTAGAAATGCAAAAAATTAAATTAATTGAAGATCATTTGGCCAGCTTCAAAACTGGAGCTATTACAAAAATTCAATTTCTTGAAAAATTGTCAAGATATGTAAAGAAAAATTAATTAATTTAAATTTGATATATTTTGAATATAAGTTTATTCCTGTTTTGTTATTGTCATTAAATGAGTAGTTATCGTTTTTACCAAGAGTTTTGCTCACATTAAAATTATATTAAATGTCTTGTATGTATAATATTGTATGTAATAATATAAATATTGGTAAAATAAAATATTGGTAAAATTTTAATCTCTCGTAATCTACTTATTTACGTTTTAATCCTCGGGAGCGAACTTACCTATGCTTCGGGAGCGAACTTACCTATGACCTTTTTCAAAAACTGACCGCGGGAGCGAACTAGTATGCGCCGGTATTGAGTAATATGAGCTTAAACTTCAATTTTTTTATCAACTAGCAGAGAATGCCGTTCTTCCCACTGGACATTATGGTTTCTTTATAAACAAACACTGAGGTATTTTCCTTATGTGATATAAGTGAATTTTATATCCCAAGGGGTTGGGAAACGCTTTTCTGATTTTCCGATTGTTTCTTTATTTGAATCTTAAGTTATCTCCAAAATGTATCTGCTGTTATTGGGAACGAACTCGTATTGGCCGAATGAAACAAAATCAAGAGTTAATTAAATTACTGAAATGAAAGACTTCTTGCGCTAAGTAAAATTTATTATCGTAATTAATAGAGGGCATACGAGTGATGTGTAAGTTAGAGACCCTGTATATTATACTTTTTATACAGGGTCTCTAGTGTAAGTAGAGTTCCTATATAAGGTCTACACTTACCCTTTTGCTGTTACGTAACAATTTTCTCTCTTTATTTAACAATAAGAAACTGGACGAAACAAAAAATCTGAAGTTTTTGGTCAGGTCCGCTTTAAGTATTGCTTGTTTTATAATACTGCCAATGTGACATTTGACCAAAATAACAGTAAAATATCCGCAATAATAAGCAAGCGAGCAAGCCTAAATTATCATTTTAAGCGTTAAGGACTTCTTCGAAAGGGAGAAACGTCGGATTACATAGGTCAAGAATGTCTTGATTTGAATAATGTGCTATTTAGAGTATTCCTTACATTAAAGGTTAGGTATATGTCAAATTCTTTCTAAAGTCTACTACCTGCGATCTAAATGATCTTTTTGAATTTCAATGTAATATAAGACATACCTTTTCAACGCCATGTTTTGTTATTTCTGACGTCACAGAAAAAGGGTAATGTCTAGACTTTAGTATAAGAGTTGAGACAACGGAAATGTCAGCCGCCATTTATGTTCCAAAAAGCAATGATAGCATACAAGGCTAGAGTTGCCTTTCCAAAAGACAACTTTTCAAACCAAAGATGCACTGTTTCCATTTCCCTACAAACCAAAATTATTTTCACGTATACAGCTTGTCCCATTTTTGTTGGTCGGTTTTGAAATTTGTATAGCCAATGTTTAAACTTGATTTAAACACACATAAATTTTATTTTCTAAAATTTACGAAATCCAGTTGCATGCTTTTAAATGCAATTCCCATTTATTAACAAGAAAAATTTAATGTTGCAATCACCAGTCTTTGCCTCATAATTACTAAATTTAATATGTTTAAATTAGATTAAAAACTATATATTTCAGTTCAAATTTACGAAACATTATTCGTAATTTAAAAGCTAGTGTTATTACGCAATCATACGAGTTAAAGACCAGGAAAATGCAATTCTGCACTCCTTGCATAATACCGACCTACAGTAGTAAGTTCAACGGGCGACCTTCGCTCTATCAGGAAATAAAAACTGCACAAATTGCTTATCTGCTGTTTTGTAATTTAAACACTTTGGCCTATTAAACTGTATATATGAACTTTGATATTGTTACTGCGTTAAGCATTTTTTTGTTTTGTATAAATACTAGTCTATTTTCATAATAAAAATCAATCTGCATTTAATGTTTGATTCATTCACTACGTCGCCACTCCTATACCAAGCCATAATACTGTCGAGATGTGAGGCTGCATCTCAGGAGTGGTCTTTACTGTCATCCGTTCAAGTACCATTGACTACATTGGTTTAAAACGTAAACACAGTCTTGTTTATGTGCTTGACGGATAGAATCAGCGCAAAGTAACGGAGTCCTGACACAGCCTCTCAGGCATCTCTGTTCAGCCAACATGCAGATATATTTATTTCGACGATACTTAATACAGGGTGTCCCTGAAAACGAACCAATTTTGAACAACTTTAATCTTGAGAATTTCATTTTTTTCAAATAGCACGGCCCATTTTTTAGGGCTCACTAGATGCAGAATTCTATCCTCTTCTTGTAATTACATTTCCTATACCTAAAATGTAAATTTCATTCTGTTTTTAATGAAAATAGTAAAACTTATGTAATATCAATGTATTTTTTTCATAATAGGCGTTGCCGATTTTTTTTTTATAGAAATGTATGCATTTAATTTTAAGCCATTGTTACAAATCCATTTATACAACGCCCTCAATTCTGAATTTATTACACTAACAAAATCTTCAATACAGTTTCCCGAGTAATAAATCATTGTATCGTCCGCAAATAGTACAACTTTGCACATTTTTATGCATAAATCACTGTCATTAATAAACAAGATAAACAGCAGCGGACCCAGAACTGACCCCTGCGGTACACCCCATTTATTCACCTTTTCTTCAGATACGCTGTTACTATATTCAGTTCTTTGCGAACGATGTTGCAAGTATGAAGTAAACCAATTCAACACATCACCCCAAATTCCCATTACAGCCAACTTTCCTAACATTAATTCCCTATCAATTGTTTCAAATGCCGTCGGAAATCTAAAAACACTGCCACTGTGATGTTATTCTCATCTATTTCTCTCTTCCATTCAGCTCACAGGGACTGAACAACGGTTTCACAGGAATGATGTTTACGAAAACCAGATTGATTCTTGTTTAAGATGCCATTTTAAGATGCCATTTTTTCACAATAATCGGTTAATTGTCTACTTACAGCAATTTCAAGGACCTTTTCATATACAGGTAAAACATTTATTGGTCTAAATTCTGCAGATATTACAGTAATACTGACTTTAAGAATAGGCACTATTGTAGGCGTTTTCCATTTACCTGGGAAGCATCCTCAACTGAGAGATGCATTTATTACATCAACAAATCTGTCTCCAATCACATCGAAAGCTATTTTTAAAATGTATGCACAAATATCCTCGTCAGTACTTGATTTATTTGGTAACTCTTTTATGATTTTTTAAATATCATTTATTGACAGTAGCTGAAATTTACAGAATCGTGCTTGTATCGGCGTCAGTCTACTTAATGTTAATCCATCTCTATCCAGTTTCGGTATTCCATTAACAATTTCATTTATGCTGCTAATAAAATATATGTTAAACCTGTTTGAAATCTCCAAATTATCACTGACGTAATCATTTCCGAATTTTATTTCCTTAGGTAAACTCCCTTTCTTTTTACCTACTATGTCCTGTAATGCCTTCCACATAAGCTTACAGTTTCCCTTATTTTCACCAATTTCCCCTGTTGTACCATTCCACTTCTGCTTGCCTAAGTAAAGCTACAACTTGATTTCTAGCTGTTTTAAATCTTTCCCAGTCCTCTCTTCGCCTGGTCAATGCTGCAATTTTATACAGGTTATCTCTCATTTTCATATGTCTTCTAATGACACCACTACACCATCTTTTACTACCATATTGAACTGGTGTTTTGATCACACGCATAGGGGCAGTCATGTCTAATGTCTTAATTATGCACGCTATTAAATTATTGGTAAGAATATTTATGTTTGCACAGTTAGGATCCCAATCGGTGATAGAAAGCAGATGTTTAAATAAATCTTCATTTCAATTCTTAAAATTTCTTCTTAATGCTGACACAAGTTCCTGTGTTTCTTTCTCACTTTTGCGCAGTATAACCCCAACAATAGAGTGGTCTGCTATTCTTGGAGTATGGTGAACACTACCTTGAAGAGTCACGTCGTTTGATATCAATAAATCCACCATCGTTGCACCATCCTGGTTTATTCTTGTTGGTTCTTCTACTAACAACTTCAATAGGTCAATATTAAAATCACCAGTTAAGATGATCACACTTCGGTCTACTATCGCATCTTCAAGAATATCTTCCAAGAAATTCAAGAAGTTTGCATCACTACTTGAAGGCGAATGATAAAGAACCAGCAGTTTGTAAGTTTGCACTTCAGTCTTAAATTTAATTCCGAGTACCCTTAAATTAGTATCATATGAGTTGTTTAGGAATATTTTATAACTCAGATCATCACTAATACATGCCGCAACCCCGCCAGTATGTCTACTGCACTTTAAACATTTCTCACATTTATACCCACTTGTTTCTATTTCATTTTTTTCAATTTCCTTGGTAATTCTTGTTTCAGTTAAACACATGATTAAAGGTCTGCAGTCATAAACTAACAATTCTATCTTTTTTTTTTGTTTGATATCAAACTTTGGGCATTTACAGTTAATACTTGCACCCGTGCATCCCAACTTTTCTGATAATTCGGTAATTGCTATATGTTATATGCTACATTTTCTCTACGTCGCGTTGCACTTGTCTCAAGTACACCCGGCATTCCGAATCAAATGCAGCATGATTGCAACCCAGATTTAATTTCAACCTGTCATTGTAAGCAACACAATTTATACATTTGGTTAAATCATTTTTACATTCCTTAACTTTGTGGTCTTGTTCTCCACATTTGACACAGCATGAATTATTTGCACAATTCTCAGCCTTATGGTTATATCCGAAACATTTATTTAATTAACACTTCGAATCTTTTCGAGGCCCCCGAAATTTGGTGGCCCGGGGCTGCAGCCCCCTTAGCCCCCCCCCCCCCTTAATCCGGCTCTGTCTGGGATCAATACAATTAGTTATTGTTTTGTGATACAACAGGAACAATCTACATAAAATCAATACAACTTTTAGCATACGTCCCTGTTAGCGGCTAAAGACGCATTCGTTGCATTAGATATTAGAAACAATGAGTCTACAAGTGAATGAAACAAAGACAAAGTACATGTGTATAAATCGAGAAGGATGCCGACCAAGAATAAGACAGAACTTAACAATAGACACATACAACAACGAATCAGTACAAGAATTCACATATCTGGGAACCTTAATAAATAAAGGAAACAACGTGGACTGCGAAATCCGTAGAAGAGTAATACTCGCTAATAGAAGCTATTATGGGCTTCAGAAAAGCATGAACTCTCACAATATATCACGCACAACGAAGGTTAAGATATATAAAACAGCCGGCCGTCCACGAACTCGATACCTTGATACTCTGAGGAAAGATCTCAGGATCTTGGGAATGCGCCATTGGAAAGTGACAGCGCAGAACCGACCAGCCAAGGCCTGTGATGGGCTGTTAGTACAGTAAAATAGTCGGAAAGTACCCCGTCACCTTAAAAAAATTGGCCGCGGCGATTCCTCTTGCCCAGTGGTTTAGGGTCATTAGACAAGTTTAAAATCAAAAAGGCGTCACCCCACCCCTTGCCAAACAGCCGCCATCTTGATAACAATTGAATTTGTTTTTTCTCGAGATCCATTAGTCGCACAGAAAAAGTTATTGAACAAAAAATGTTGGAAATAAAATTCTACACATTTTTGATCCTTGCCGCGATACCGAGAAGTTGGTATTTCAAACGGTAGAGAGCAACAAAGTTACCAAAAATTTGTTTCCGCCATTCTAGCTCTGTGGGGTGGCTTTTTCCGAAAATTGCGAATGTGAAAGTTGTAGTGCTTGAAAACATATGCACGAATCTCTTTTAATAATGGGATTGATTTAAATAGTCTCCGAGTGACAGCCCTTCAAAGTCCGCGCAGCGTGGGAAATGTACGATATATTCCGGGGCAGAGAAGTAACCATTTCTCTTTTGCGAGATAAAATCGCCACGTCACTCAAGTAGTTTCAATGTGAATAGGTTTTCACAACCTACAAAAATTCTACGCATTTTTGGTCATTGCCGCGATACCGAGAAATTGGTAAAGGTAAAAGAAATGAAAATGATGGGAAAGGAGTATATCAGCCCAGAATGATATCATTTGGCTCAGATCCGTAAAGCTCTTAAATTTGCTGGTGTAATATTTATTATATCGAGAGATCCAAAAAAACCTGTTCCTCAGCGGGCTGTGGAAATTCAACGTACGAATAATATGTTGGTGACACTGTACGTCAATGTCAAATTCGACGTTATCAGGTTAGGTTTTCCGTCAGTTATGACACAAAATGACGCAAATCCTAACTTGCTAACTTCGAATTTGACATTGACGTACAGTATCACCAACATATTATTCGTATGTTGAATTTCCACAGCCCGCTGAGGAACAGTATTTTTTGGATCTCTCGATATAATATGATAATTGCAATTGTTTGTAAATTTTGCCACAGAAATGACCAAAATTCAACAAATTGACAATTGCTTTACCATGTGCCATTTCTGCAAAAATAATACAGACACCCTACTGTCTATATGTTATTAAATAACAAACAGCTTGTTTCACCTTAACTAAAACATGCTACGGTGAACGAAATTATATTTTGATCGTTTGGGCCAAATGAAATGAATCAGTAATTTATTTTATTCAATTTTGACAGTTTAAAGTGACATTATTAACTCCATAACCTTTATAAACAGTTTATGATTCAAATTGAAATAAAAGTGTTTTAATTCACTAAAGAATTAAAAAAGTTTAATTCACTAGAGAATTAAAAAAGTTTCAATGAAGAGCAACATATTTTTATTATCTAAAAATATTTACATTCAATTATTCTTTCTCTTTGTAGTGTGTAATATATAATTACTAAAATTTAGATCAAATCGACGATGAATGGGCAAATTTATATCTTAGTTTGAATATTTCTTAAATGTTTTATTCAAAATTTCGTCAAAATTGAATAAAAACATATATACGCCACTTGAATTAAACATTTATTAACTCAAAGATATGATCTCACTCACACTACGTGCTCGTGAGCTCAACATCTTTTCGTGAATAAACATATGTTTAATTCACTTGGTGTATAATATTTATTAAAGTTAGTGATTCCCGTCTACTTTTTGTATTTGTTATTGTTAAAGCTGTTATAATACTGCTAAAAACGTCTACAATTACGATGTAAGAATATTGACCAAGAAGATTTTCTTTTGTGGGTACAAAATAAAGATACCGGAAAAATCTTAACTGTGCCAAATGATTTGATTTTGGGCTCGTATATTGAAAGTAATTTCTTTTTGCATAAACCCTAAGACATATTGTAGTCTACTCAGACACGTTTTCTTTCTTTGGAGCTGTTTTTTCGTCTTGGTTGGGAGCCTCGGACACAATCGAGTTATTATCGACATGATAGAAATGTTGCTAAAACTTTTATTGAAAAAAGAGCTCACAACTTGTTATAAACGCAATGTGAAAAATTCTTGGAAAAAATCCATGAATACGATTGCGAGTGCTGTTTCGTGATTGTACTCTGATTAAAAATGAATAATAGTACGAGCGATAATGTTTTTCTTTATGTTAACCAAATGGCAGACATGGCATCTCGTTATTTATAATAAGTGCGGGATATAAATAATTTACATCTCTCCACTTCTCCGCGCTGCGCGGACTTTGAAGGGCTGTCACTCGGAGACTATTTAAATTAATCACATTATTAAAAGAGATTCCTGTATATTTTTTCAAGCACTACAACTTTCACATTCGCAATTTTCGGAAAAAATCACTCCCACAGCGCTAGAATGGCGGAAACAGATTTTTGGTAACTTTGTCGCCCTCTACCGTTTTAAATACTAACTTCTCGGTATCACGGCAAGGATCAAAAATGTGTAGAATTTTATTTCCAATATTTTTTGTTCAATAACTTTTTCTGTGCGACCAATGGATCGCGAGAAAAAACAAATTCAATTGTTATCAAGATGGCGGCTGTTTGGCAAGGGGTGGGGTGACGCCTTTTTGGTTTTATTCTTGTCTAATGACCCTAAACCACTGGGCAATAGGAATCGCCGCGGCCAATTTTTTTAAGGTAAAACGACAATTTGACTGTACTATGTAGCGCTATTTGATAATGATGATAAATAATAATGTTCATATTACAAAATTGGTTATTTACCTATACTGTAAATGCCAATAAAACCACTTAAATAATAACGCCTCTTTAATTTTTATGTCTTTTTCCAAATGAAATTCGAATTCGCTGTAACACGTTATCAAAAATGTATTGCATCATAAATATTCATCAATACTGCAGGGGTTAAAAATGTTAAGCTAATTGTTTTCATTGCTTCAGCAATTTAAGCCATGACGAATTACAATTTAAAAGGATGAGAAGTAAAAACTTTTCATTTTGTTAAAATCAGAAGAATTGTTCTTTCAGATTCCGTAATAAAAAAAGGGCGTTTCCATTAAAGAAAAACATCGATAACGCCATACTTCATACGCGGGACACCCTGTATGTATGCATTTTATTTCAAAAAATGCTCAAATAAAAAATAAAATCTACGTGTTCGAGGATTTTAGCCAGAAACGTACATGTTAGGAAATACTGAATTTATTCCAGACTTTTGGAACACACGGTATATATACTGCCTCTGGAATAGCACAGAGCATTCGACTGGCAATCCAAACCTTTACTTAAAATTGACAAGACTGTAAGTCTATGTCAAATTCGAGGTAAGCAGGTTGGGTTTTCCGTCAGTTTTGACACAAACCGATGCAAAACATAATCTGCTAACCTCAAATTTGACAAAGATTTACAGTCTTTTTCAAATTTTCGTTAGAGCATTTAACGAACTTTCTCTATTTAGTTGTTAAAGCTCGAATTTGGTCAGAATTTAGGGATGTTTCTTATTAATAATCAAAATTTTTTCTTTCTTGCTTTGCAAAGATCACTCAATTTTCTGTAACTTTTTCGTAGTTTAGTATGGCGGATCAGTAAATGTTCGTATTTATTTTTGTAGTGAGGCTCAGACTTAGAAGTTGAAACAGTAACAAGTTCATAAGAAGAAGATAAGGAAGTGTTTTCGGGGTAGCAGTCCTCATTAACTTTATACAGCCATTTACTCCAAATTCCCACTATTTTTTTCCAAAAAGATTTTCACATTTTCTTGGTCGTTTGAAATTATAATTTTCTCTGCCGATGCTGTTTAACCAAATTTGTTTTGTTTCTAGATCTTTGGGTATGCTTACAAGATGTATACTATTTTCTGAACGGTTATTACACTCAGGCACGCAACAATCGGTCATGATATTGAAATATGTACTTTCTTCAAAAGTGCAATAAATTTGGCAATTTCAATGTCACTAATTAATAAATCGAAAGCACATGGGCCAACTAAATTTTTAAATTCTGATGGGCTCCAAAGGGATCCAACTAATGAAATGCTGTTGCCTCGTTGTTCTACTCTTACTATATACAGGTACTCTATGCTACTCTAGTGTACCTATATAATACTTTACTAAAGTATTATACAGGTACACTATGCTACTCCAGAGAGAGTGTATATATAGGAGAGTACCGCTATTCTTTGATCCGTGAAACTGCCGCCGTGCGTCGCCGCCATGTTTATTCCCATATTACAGGGTGATCAGCAATAACTGATTGAGTTATGTCTATAATGTTACTTGAAATTGTCAAGACTGTAAGTCTATGTCAAATTCGAGGTTAGCAGGTTATGTTTGCGTCAGTCTGTGTCAAATAACAAACAAAACCTAACTTGCTAACCTCGAATTTGACATAGACTTACAGTCTTGCCAATTTTAAGTAAAATTTCGGATTGCCAACAAATGTCACATTGACGGAAATGTGTTACAAACCTCAAAGTGACGCATATGTCAGAGGCATAAATATGGCGGACGTGGCGGTACTCTCCTATATACTAGTATATTAGACCAAGAGCCCATAATACCTGAATACTAGTCAGACCGGTAACCTCGGTAGGTAGTAAACCTTTTTATATTGCCCAAGTAGGTGTCAAAAACGCAAGTGTGGCAGCCGAACTGCGGTTACAAATATTAACGGCGGATTTGGAAAATTGTTAATAAAATTAAATATATATTTTTTAAAGCGAAAAGGCTAATTTTTGTTGTAATCGATAGACAAGATCACTAACCCAGATGGAAATTATGTGCCATACTGATAAGAAAGGCTAGGTCAAACTGGCAACTTTTTCATTGCAAAAAAAATAATAGCGGCAAGCTTCAATTCTTGTTTACTACTTTATTTAAATACCAGTTATCCAAAATGGCTATTTTTGTATCTAGAATGCGAAATGCTACTTTTATTCGAGAATGGAAGTTATTTTGCCGAGCTTTAGCGAGGCAAAATACCCATTCGAGAACGCAAAAGTATTTCGCATTCGAGATGCAAACAATGATTTTTCGAAAACTACAATAAAACTAGTATAAGAATTTAAAAAAATTAAATAAGGTAACTGTCAACGTTAATTGACAATTTTATATTTCATAAACAATTAATTTATGTTTGAACCACGGCCTGCTGAATTGTTTGACAAACGTCAAAGTGACGCATAAATTTAACTGACCGCAGTATCGGCACCTTCAATTTACATGTAGTACAACATAAATTAGTCATGTTTATAATAGTTTATAATAGTTATTAGTATCTATTGAAATTTTAAATTACTTAATAAAAAACTAATGTAGATTACTTAATTAATAAAATCACAAATAAGTTCCTAAAAACTGACAAATTTTTTGACATTTCTTTTATGTTCCAGAACGCTAAGGAATTTTGCATTCTAGAACATAAAAGTATTTCGCAGTTAAGTGACAAAAAAGAATCACTTTTCTTACTGAGAATTTAACGAAAATGTCAACATTTGATGACAATTTTCGAAAAATATAATTGCCACACCGCTCGGATGGTTATGTGGGTAGCCATATTGGTACAAACATGTATAATTTATTGGCGAAAATTTGTGATAGCAGCATGGCTAATAAAATCATAGTCAGCCGAAGGTAAAACACATAAATATCTCTCGTGGTGCATACAATATTTTTTGCACTTGTGGGACTAAAGTTAGCACTTTAGTCACTTATTTCAGGGACTAAAGTAGCTTATTTAATCTCTAGGGGCAGAAGTAATTACTTTAGCCCCTAGGGAGTAAAGTAAAAATGTTACTGTATCTATGGTAAATTTATGTACACAGCATTCTTAATAAAATTTGTATTTAAAATTAATCAGTTGGCAGTATTGAAGTGCATTGTCAGTCTATGTCAAATTCGAGGTTAGTAGGTTAGGTTTTGTTCATCATTTGACACACACTGGAGCAAAACTTAACCTGCAAATCTCGAATTTGACATAGACTGATAATACACTTCAGTTCTGCCAACTCATTCAGGTTAACCAGGGCCTGCTGCAATTCAGTTTTTAAAAAATCACTCTGTACGCAACAGTCTTAATAAAATTTGTATTTGTCAGTTTCCAAATTGACAGATTTCAAATTTTTCAAATATTTGATGATAATGTTCCCAAAAGTGCAAAAAATAGCGTATCCACACGGGACTAAAGTGCCTAAATCCCTTGAGTGATTATTTCCCTCAGGCCCTACGGGCCCTCAGGAAATAGTATTCACTCGCGGGATTTAATGATGCACTTAGTCCCTCATGATATAATATACTATTATTTACTATCATATTAGTAAAAATGGTGAACCCTATTCACTACAGTCCCGGATTGTCAATGTCAAAATCCAGTTAAAAACAATCCTTTATATCATGGTTAATACTTTTAAGTCACGCTATGGGTAACTAGAAACAATTAATTAAGTTAATAATATCAAAACTAAGCAAAAATAAATAAAAGTTGCCAGGTAACAAAAACGCAAGTTTTAAAAATTACGCTTTTGAGTTGTCCAACCTACTAGTAACAAAAAAAACCAATAGCAATTCAACAGTGCTACCAAAAAACGTCATTTTTGACAATCCGGGACTATAGTGAATGGAGTATATAAAATTTCAAAATGTCATGAGTGTCATATATCATATTTAAAATAAGAATCTGTAAGTAACATCAAGGATTACCTGAATGTATGGTTGCTATAACGTTATTTGTAGTTGCATGGTTACCATTAAGTTGAGGGAGAAATAACTCGAAAAAATCTTTGGGTGTTATGAGTACCTTTTCATATTTTGTATCTATGATGAACATGAACAATATCATGTTAAATGGAAATCAAGGAAGACAACGCTGACTTTGCATGTTATCATTTATTTTTGAATTAAATTATAATAATACTAGCAGTCCAGTGAGACAAATGTCTCATTTAATAAAACAAAAAAGACCGTTTTGCAAATAGAACGCGTATTCACCACACGTACGTATATGACGTCATTGTTGGTAGCAAACTACCAGTCGCATTCGCCTGATAAAATTTGCCTAGAATCTAACCTAAAGGATAATTAAGATAATAATTAGTGTTAGAGACTGAAATTCGGTTCCTGACCTGACATGACCATTCCAAACATATAACTTTTTTCTCTATCTCTTACGGTTTGGCTGCTGAAACAGCGTCCCAGACAGACAAAACAGCGTCCCGGACAGACACGTCTATTAGATAAAGGATAAAATATATGAGCACAGGTGTAAAATTTTACTAGCTAGCCAGTTAAGAGATATTTTCAAGGTGAATACAGTAACTTGATAAACTTATGTTTACAATAAGTGAGGAACAAATAAAACTATTGCATACTAGGGATGGTGCATTACATTCCGGTGCTCTTAGTAGAACCACCAAAGAGTGCAATCTAAAAATTACTGAAACACGGAAGAGATAATAGTATATTGTATACCTGTAAAGTGCCTATTTTCCAGGACGAAAGAAGATATGGACCACTTCTTAAGGCCTGGAAAACCACTTTACCGCCATGGGTAACATTCTATTTTTTATCCTACACTATCAGAAAGCTAAATATGTTCAAGATAAACGTAGTTTTATTTAATAAGTAATACAAACACATAAATACATAAGCTGTGGAAATTCAAACATAAATAATATGTTGGTGGCACTGTAAGTCTATGTCAAATTCGAGGTTATCAGGTTAGGTTTTTCCTCAGTTTTGACACAGACTGACGCAAAACCTAACCTGCTAACCTGGAATTTGACATAGACTTACAGTGCCATATCATTGCAGTGCTTACTGTGTCTATATAAATCTGCTCATTTTCTTGGTTAGCCAACAAATTTTTCCGCCAATCGTACTAGAATAATATTCCTGTCCTAGGCAGGGAATATTCGAGTACTATTTACTAATCTTTTTAATTACTCGTATCGATCGGCGGAAAAATAGTATGTGTATCTTGAACAAAAACCAACATTTCCAGACTCCTGTGTTGTTGGGCTCGGCATTCGCCTCGCCCAACAATATTCACAGTCGTCTAGGAATGTTACGCTTTTCGTCCTAGATACAGATAAAGATATTGTTTCTTGGCTATCCGGGAAAAACTGCCCTTTCTCGTTTCCATAGAGCCGAGAAAATTTAGCTTTCTGATAGTGTAGGATAAAAAATAATAAAGATAGACAGAATCCTTACGGGACATTGCTGTAGATGAATAAACACCTATTCAATATAGTACTAAAAGACAGATCAATGTGCAGGTTCGTGAAGATGAGAACGAAACTCCATTATCTGCCTCAGCGAATGCGCAGAAGTGGACACCCTCAGGATTAAATATTTTGGCGAAGAAGAACTAATACCCGAAATTCTCAAGATGATGGAGACAGTCCAAACCTTCTTTGAGGATTTGAAGATTTCTCTATGAGGTCCATCAACACTTGCAAGCACAATATGTTTCCTAGGCCTCTAGTTTTTTCATTTATTTTGTATGCATGGTTTTTTAAATTTTCAGTTCGCTGTTATTATTCTCTCGCTGTTTAAGTCTCTCGTTTCACCTTCATGATTTACCATATGATTCTCACAATTGCATTCTGTTTTTAAATTTCTCAAAATATGTATTTGTTAACTCTCTAATTTCAGTTTTTCTTTTTTAATATTTTAATTTTTTCTGTGTGACTGGAACCAATTTTTTCTCTTATACTGTGTGCATTTTAATGTCGAAGACCACCTTAGTTCATCCCTATGTTCAACCGCGTTGTAATATTTTTTGTATTGTATCTTTATTTAGTTTTTCAGTTACCTCCATTATTTTTTGCAGAATGTATCTTTCTCGTTTTTGTTTAATACAAGGTATTTACTTTTAGCTTCTGTTATTTCTGCCTTTAGCTCACTCACAGAACGTTTCATCTTTTTTATTGGCTCCAAATTGATCTTGCTGGTTTCGTTTTGCACTTTGCTTTCCGAATCTTGTAATTTATATCCTCACGTTTAGTTCGTAAATGGTGATCTTTATTGTTTCCAAGTATATATACTTTCTTCAGATTGGTTATATTTTTTCCATGTCTTCTTTCCTACTAAATTTCTCCCATTGTTCTTATGCACGAAAATCAAAATTATAATATACAATTTGCATACAGCTAATTTTCTGAGTACTTCCTGATTTTGAATTCAAGAATAGTTTGCCCTGTAAAACATGAACCGATAAAATTGCATCTTGCAGGTTCCTAGTAGCTCGTAGGCAATACGTATCTTATCTAATCCTTATCCTACTAATTTTATCGCGTTCCAAGGTTCTGCCTTCTGATGAGTCCAATTATTGTTTAGTGATACCGTTACAAATATAAATGTGCACTGCTGTTATTCGGACAGCTATAGATTTGTTCCTACTGAACCACGCATTAATCACATAACTATGGACAACATATTATTTAAATGAAGAGTGTTTATAGCCTGCTATACAATGAAAAGTTTAAACGTTAGTTTTATCTTTCTGAAGTAGGTAAGTATATCCATAAAAGTGGGAGAATGCTTTCATTAGATAGAAGTATATTTTAACGCTCTTGCTAAAATTTACAGCAGTCAACGTAATAATCAACACTAGAGAAAATGGAAGAAATGGAAGTTTTCCCTCAAGCATCAACCTCCAAGGAGCCTATAGTAATGGTAAGTGTAAAATGTATAGACTGACTC
The DNA here is from genome assembly GCA_940337035.1 of Agriotes lineatus. Taxonomy (NCBI): domain Eukaryota; kingdom Metazoa; phylum Arthropoda; class Insecta; order Coleoptera; family Elateridae; genus Agriotes; species Agriotes lineatus. Next base: position 2,670 of record CALNHX010004124.1, on the reverse strand, counting down.
ATTTTTCAATATTCACATGCCTGCAGACCTAGAGTTTATATTTTATATCTGGAGATTTGACGATTACCCCATCTATGATAACATTTTTTCGGGTACGGAAAATTCTGACGGCAACATTTTAAATGCGCACCCTATATGTGTAGTCAACGATTTTCGGACAGTTTTATTCAAAGCTCTTTCTCCAAAACGCACAACAACGAATCTCAAGGTTAAGTCCCATATCACTTTTCCTTATTTGCGACTATTATCTCTGAGCTTTATCTTATGTATCTGAAAGAGGTCTTTTTTAAGTAGAAATGCTTACTCAATAAATCCGAATCATGAAAAATATATATTTATATACAGAGTGTCCCTAAAAGGTCTGTAGAGAATGCTAACACATATTTTCTGAGACCAAAATAGGACGATATTTTTTTGACTTTTTCAATTCGAAGGCTAGGTATATTTTAAAATTTGAATAATAATAATAATTGATTTATTTGATAAATATGCTAATATACAATACGGTACATAATATTATAGTGATAACTTACTAATACTTCTTCTTTTTTCTTCGGCATTGAGAGATCAGCCATCTCGCCATTCCTGTCTGTGTCGAGTCATTTGTCGCAGTTTTTCTGTCGTTCTCCCATTTTCTTCTGCAGTTCTTCTATTTTCTTTTCCCAAGTTTTCCATGGTCTTCCTATTTTCTTCATTCTGTGGCTTTTGGCATCTATATACTGTTTTGTTTTCCTTTCTTTTTTCGTTCGTGCTACCAATTAAACTGTGGTTCTACAATTTAGTTTAAATTTTTTCTTGCTTGTTTTCTTCGTATATTATCTCAGTTCTCCATCTATCTAGCTTTGTTATTCCTAAAATTTCCCTCATAAATTTTAGCTCTACGGCTCGTAAATTCTTCTCACGTGTTAGTTGGTGGGTAGTGCTTCTAGATTGTATAAGAGGGTTGGAATAACTAGACTGTTGTAAACTATCTTCTTTGTTTTCATTGTGTTTTATCTTTTCCTTAGGATCGATTTATTTATTGTGTAGTAAATTTTTGTAACTTTATTTATTTTGTTTGATATTTCCGTTTCTATTCTTCCGTCGATATTTCTTTACAATTTATTTAAATTTTTGCTGTATGTAGCTATCTTTCCTAATGGGAAATACTAATACTAAAAAAAGATATTACTAACAAGATAACAATCCATTTTATATAGATTTAACAGTATGACTCAGATTTAATGACAATACTATTGAATAATAATACTAATAGAAAATTGAACACAATAAAAATAAACAACTATATTTATCTTTAATCTTTTAAGTACTGTTTCATTTAAATGTTGCTTAAACAAATACAACGCTTTAATATCTCCAACTTCAGAAGGCAATGTATTAATTAATTTAAACTTTTATAGTACAAAGACGCCATAGCTGCAGTTAAATTAGTCCTTTTGACATATAAGTTTGCCCTATTCGTTGTATTATAATCATGAACGTTGCTAGTAGTGAGGGGTTTAACGCTAACTTATTCAATTTTTTATATATGAATACAAGTGTATTATATTTTAATTTATCTGTAATTGGCCACCATTGAAGCATATTTAATATCACGCAAATGGGTGTACATTTATTACAACTTAAAACAATTCTCATAGCTTTATTTTAAAATTTTTGTTGTCAATACAAAACCTATTCATCAAAAATGAAAGCATTGAACAATATTGAAAACACAGAAAAATTATGGGGTTATAAACAGTAATTCTTGAAAAACAGAAAATTCTTTCGAAATTCTTGTAAATAAGTTAATTTATTTTATATACTTTAAATTGGCTATTAAGGATGCATTATAATCAACCACAAAAGAATAGTAGTTTATTTATCTAGAATGAAAAGTGACATTTTAAAGAACGAGAAAGTTGTTTACGGCCGAGGCATCAGCCGAGGGACGGAATTACATGCGAGGACCTTTAAAAACACTTTTCGTTCGTGGTGAATACAACGGTTTATTTCATACTGCAAGTTTAATGAATTTTAAATAAAAAGTTGTAAATAACTTCAAACAACTGACATATAATTTTAAGTACTTGAAGACTTGAACTGTAATATTTTTACTTTAAAGGACTGGGACTTTAATGTTCCATTTTTGTACCATAAATAAGTTTTTAAAGTACTTGAACTTTAATATTTTACCTTTAAAGTACTAAGACTTTAATGTTCCATTTTTTGTACCATAAATAGTCCGAAAAATGTAATTTTTGATATCAGTATGAAATAAAGATATTTAATTACTTCTAGAATTTAAATTTTTTATTGTTTAGTACAATTTTCATACTGCTGACAGTAATTTTCTTTTATCAACATTCAATTTTAACATATTTCATTCAAATACGTAGATATGTCAGTAAGTATATTATTCATTTCAGATACTGCCGAATCTATACTTAAACTTGATGAAGTTAATAAAGTGTCATCAGCGACTAAATTAATAAATTCACATTTACACAGTTTTATCACGTAATACAGTACATTTCTACATGCAACATCGTTTAGTAATGTGGTACTTTGCACCATAGCAACTATTACGGCATAGCAACGACGATTCGTTTTACGTTTGGTAATACTGAAATTAGAGATGTGGTAAATATAGATGCAAACATGCCACTGCAACTGTGTTATTACATGTAT